>DWON01000820.1:0-28860 GCA_018251015.1 Phocides pigmalion okeechobee | reverse complement strand
GGTTTTACATAAAAGTTCGCGACACTAACTTTTCATCTTGTATGTGTATCGCACACTAACTATTTCTGTACTATAAAAAACCGATACATTCATTTGGGTTATAATATGCCAAATATTAATCCTTATCGCATTGGACATAAAATTGGATCTTAAATATACATGATTTCGGCATATACTTTAGAACATAATATGAGCGAAACATTTCGGGAAAACAAGTAAAATAAATAATACACAATGATAATATCGAATATTAATCCCTTATTGCTTAAATGGTATTGAACCTATATTCAATTAACATTACCCTTACTGCTTACGTGTTGTATACTTAAACAGTAAGTATAATGTTGAGATTTGTTAAGCACTATACTTGCAATATCATTAAAATTACGCACTATTTTTTCTGCTTGCAATTGAAACGCTTACTCCTGGGGTCCGACTGGCAATAATGAATTGCTACCGTTATTCAGTGCGAGAATATGGATAGCGTTGTTGGAGCCACGGCGTATGGGCACGAACTCCTCGTAGATTAAGTTTTATAATTACATTAAGATGTTATTATAATTTGTTTTATAATTTTCAATGTTTTTTTCAGTTACTTAATTATTTGAACAATCATAAAATTAATCCATAAAACATAATTGTTGTTATCCTACAATTTTAACCTAAATTACTGTGTCGGTCCATTAAGTAAATCTAAATATTTAAACATTTTTTCGCAGTCTTGAATGTCGCTGCGGGCAAGGCGCCTATGCAGGCCTCCACCGAAGATGGAGGGGTTCCTCAAAAAGCTCTGGACGGTAGCACCTCGTCTACCTTCAACGCCGACACATGCACATTAACAAAATCTGAGAGAGTGCCCTGGTGGTACGTGAACCTGTTGGAACCCTATATGGTACAATTAGTTCGACTGGATTTCGGGAAGCCGTGTTGTGGTAAGATATTATTGTTTTATACTCCTTCCAATATATATTTAAATCCCAATTTTCCCACATCAAATAAATTTGATACAGTTTTAATTAATTATTCATTACCAACCCATTACTGTGCCCTACTAAGCACGGAATACGTTGTGAATAAGAAGAATTATGCCATTACTTCATCATGTTGATCAAGCGTGGTTTGGTGGACTTAACATACCTCTTTTTAATACGGGCAAAACTTCGATAAATCAGAGGTGATTACCAAACATTCAAGCTTCGCAATCCCGTGTTAGAAGCCGAAATCTTAACTTTTAACACAATGTTTTAGTTAATCGCCACTGTAAATTACGGTACTTCCCCATTGTAACTGGTTCTACCACGTAATACCCTAATAATTTTGGTATGATAATAACAGAAAGACTTGCCTAAACTTTAACCTCGATCGAGTAACAGATAACTAGCGTACGAGCGAGTAAATTCATAGACTTGTTTCACTAAACACGCAATTCGCATGTGGCTTTTTATCAAGATGAGCCGTCCTCTCGACCTATATGTGCAACGAAGCCCGTACTTACCCGTCAGGTGTTAACTTACTAATTACCACGCATCGACCGATTGGCAACTACCTCCATTTTATTGTTACTCTGCTCAATAGCTAATTGATTTTAAGGGAGCTCTTATACAATAAACTATGTATAGTTGTGTAAATACAAATTATGATCTTTACCGAAAATTTCATTTAATATTTAATTTTAAGAAATTTTATCAATAATATTTCAAACCTCTATTAAATTATCTAGAAAGCTTAAAATGAATTAAAATTCATAATATAATCATTAATATAAAAGTATATACATCGATATGACACCTAATAATAATCGGATCGAGATAATCTACTCATACTGGAAATATACATCTTCAGAGAATTGATATTTCACTATCGGAATTAATTGAATGGACTATCGGATGTATATTTATATGTTAAATATACATCCGATAGTTGAATCTATGAAAGAAAAAGCTACATTTTCCTCAACTGAATCCATTTCAAATTTATTTTTTTCACAGTAGAGGTTTGAAACCAAAATTATAAACTAGAAATATGAAAAAAAAAACTTTTTACGTCGCCTGCACAGATTACAAGCGAATTACATTTATCTGTAAGCATTGGAAATTCCACAAGTTCCACAAGTAATGGGAATGCGGTGAGGCGTTGCAACTTTCTACAATCTAATCTAAAGGTCTCGGAATGCACTTTATTATATTATACAAGCGATGCGCACCGCGACTTCGTTGACAAATATTGTTAAGATAAGATTTTTTTTATTGCAATCTCGTCCCAATTCGGGAATGTACTTATGAACTTATTACTACATAAACAAAAAATCTGTATTTCCATGCATGATTCGTTGCGATTTTATCCTTCACCGTTAAATCAAGTGATGATATTTTTAAAACGCACGAACTGCAAAAAAAAAAGGATATTTGAATCCCAGAACACCGTGACGTATATCGGACCACCCAGTGTTATTATGAAAGCTTATCACGCGTAAATTATACACACATTTCGAAATTTATATTTCCTTAACATTCTCCTTCGGCATGATCTAAATTGTTACTCCTATTCTATTTGGCCTACGGTAGATTACGTAGTAGACCACGTATGTCTGATCCAAAAAAAGTATGAATCGAACTGAGGGTTCTCAAGTTATAACAATGCAACAGACCTACAGAGAGACGTTATGTTTTATATCACAATAAATACTTTGATGCAAACAGAAATATTATACGAATAGTTAATACGAATACTTAGATATTATAATGTTCGTTTTGTGGATAAGCCTGAGTGATTGCAAATAACTACCTAAGACCAAGAGTGAAAGTTTTTGAAACAGTCAGAGCATCTCAGGACGTAACGAAAGTAATAATAAAGACGTGTGAATTACATCTTTGTAGTACTTCTCATTGTCAGAGTAATTTGAAGTGTATTGTAACAGGAATCCATCACGCCACGACACACGACTTATGAATAAGCCTACGACTGACTTATTAAATTATACAAAAGAATTGTGTGTAGATTCTTTTACATCCTGCCTATTGTAAATGAATATGAAACATTACAATACATTCATAGCATAATACAATTTATATACATTCATTGTTTTATTACATAATAAGAATCAGTTACACCATAAAACGAATAGACACAGAACAGTGGTAATACGACATACACAGGTTTACGTAAGTACATTGAGCTCATAAATTAAACGCGATCATTATTTAAATCTGTTTCAGGTACAAATAAACCAGCAGTAATCGTAGTTAGAGTCGGCAACAATCGGCCCGATCTGGGCACTAATCCAATCTGCAATCGCTTCACTGGTTTTCTCGAGGAGGGACAACCTCTCTTCCTTCCCTGCAATCCCCCGATGCCTGGTGCATTTGTCAGTGTGCACTTAGAGGCTGCAAATCCAAGCCAGCTGTCCATTTGCGAGGCATTCGTCTACACAGATCAGGCCCTACCGATCGAGAGATGTCCGCAATTCAGAGATCAACCGCCGGGCAGCACAGCCACTTACAACGGAAAGTGCTACATATTCTACGACAGACAGCCCGCTAACTTTAGAGATTCACTGGCATTCTGCCGTTCGAGGGGAGGCACGCTCGTAGACGAGAGCAATCCAGCTTTACAAGGCTTCATCAGCTGGGAACTGTGGCGGAGACACCGGTAAGTAAATAAATTTATTTGGTGGTGCTAGCGAGAATTATGGATGCCGTAGCAATTTTATAGTACTTGTAACCAGCAAAGATATTATTATGGTTATACGTATGTCTTGATATGCATTTGTTATTGTAAAAAATGCTCCAATAGGCATTAAGTAGGTATTTAAATAAAAGTGTATGTTAGCCAATTTATGTACTTGTGCCTATCGACCAAGACTAGTTTGTATTGATATTACATTTTTGCAATGAAAAAAGTGTCATTTTGTCTGTTGGAAACATAGAATGAGTATTTTATTTCACAAATTACACATATACGCACAGAAGAAGGAATTTTGAAAATAAATTTAAAGACAAGCACACAGATATAAGGAATATCTATTGCATCGCTGGATTGTATTGCCATCCTCGTAAACAGAAGACCGTTTGCTGTAATTTTTGAAATTGTTTACGTTGTGAAAATCAAATAGCATCCACACATTACTTGGCTGATGCGAAATTGATGTCCGACCGTACGGAAGACTTAATGTTAAGAGCGAATATTGCGAATTGTCTCAAGTTTGCGTAATATTGCGACAATGATTGATGGCATCACGAACATAGTACTTATTCATAAATATTTTTTATGAACCCAATAGAAATAACAAATCATCTCGCAGTCCATTTGTTGTTAAGTAGTCTCAGTCGGCATTTTACATCTATAATCAACTTCAAATAGAACAGTCTTCTGTATTGATCGTAGATATATCGTTGCTTCTAAGAATAATATAAACTTATATATACTTAGATAATCCGTTTTATCATAGTTTACAAATTAAGTATATCGATTATAAGGTAACTTCCCCATCGAACTATATTTAGTCCGACCGGGGAGTTGCCATCGCCGCCCTCATAATTCGTCATGAAGTAACTTGTGTTTCGGTTAAAGAGGTGCCTTTTTTGGCTATATTTTGAACTTCGGCCTTAGTAGTAGCAAATTAATTTACGTACTCGGATGGAACTTCAGTCTTGTTTGAGATTGTACGTAGATGTTTAATGCAGCGACTTCTTAACATCAGATAGCTTGCACGTACATTTGCTACTGTTCTGATATTATAAAAATTGTGATATATCGTTTGTTACTTATACTGTAACGGAATACTGTGTATGAAATTGAATGTACAGTCTATCGTGTCTTTATTTAAGTCGAATGGACCATTACTGATCCGCTACGCGCAGCCGACGATGTCGATGTGATTCGATTCAAGTGTGCCCACACCTCCATACCATTACCTACGATTATTCCGTTACTGTGATTGAAGACTAAAGAGATTTTCGCAACGGTTTAATCCTTATTAATATTTATTTAGAAAATACACACAAAACGGAGGAATGGGATATAATAATACATAAAAATATATTGAAAAATATTTTAGGAAATAATGTAGTCAGTTAAATTTTAGGTAAAACTCAGAAACGTGTATTAAAAAGTATGTTAGTCTTCAGGAGAGGCAGCACAGCTACGACCAATTTAAGGCTTTGTTCTATATGGAACGGATTTATTATTCACCTGCGCTAAGTTCATTCTCTTATAAAGAGTTAAGTTACCTCACTTATCTCATAACAATTACAGACATTGTCATGATGTATGACAATCACCTACAGAGATACAAAAGCACATTGGTATTGAGAATTGTCCCATAATTATTTGTCTTGAGAAAATTATCAAGGATATTGAATATCGCCATTGATTGATATCGCGAATGTGACATAATCAGAAAACACAATATCAAGGTTATATAAGTTAGTCACCCACAAAATTACTCGTGTTAATCTATATTTAATATCTCTTATTTAACCTCTTCATAGAACATAAGTTTGCAATATTGCAGCTGTGCATTTGCGATCAAAATAATAACTGTTGGCTCAATTCTCATGCACTCATCGCGTCTTGAATTGAATTGAATGGCCTTAGTATTGAACCACATCTGTCGTGCAGAATTGATTGCAGTCACAAAACGTCCACACAACAGTTACACAAATACCGTTTAACGTGATACACTTATGGTGTGCGCTATAGATGCGAATAGCAATATGTCATTTGTGTTATAAACTAAATGATGCCATCTGCCTTTTTGTATGAATACCAATGTGTAGTTAGAAGCAAACTGACGCAAGGATGTATTTGGCAGAAGCGACAGTAGCAGTCAATACTGGATGGGTGCTGTCCGGGATCCCCAGGACCCAAACAATTGGAAATGGGTGACCGGCAACGATGTGACGGTATCGTTTTGGAACGCTCCGGGCGGCGGCGAGGGGTGCGCACGATTCGACGGCAGCAAGGGGTGGCTGTGGGCCGACACCGACTGTCAGGCACGCCTGAACTATATCTGTCAACATCGTAAGTTCTATTATACGAATAAAGAAGGGAGTAGAGGCGACAATGATTAATTTTAAATTTAGTCATGTTAAGATGACTATGTAAGCGTTATTAGAAAGGGAGTGTCGGTTCTACTCGTAGTTCCTCATAACTTTGTGGTTTTCATTTGAATATGCAAAGCAAAAGCTTGTCATGCGAATGTTTCTATCTCTATGTTATGTAATAATTATTATGATTTTAAGTGTTTGCGACCGTTTTGTTTGCACATTTTTGCAATCTTGCGAAAGCTTTTTGAATGTTTCGTAATCCAAATATAATCTTTATTTAGGTTTCTGTCTAAAAATATTGAACTATTAACTTCACAGAACCCAAAGCATGTGGTAGACCGGAACAGCCACCGAACTCCACTATGACGACGGAGAGTTTTGAAGTGGGGGCCACTGTAGAATATTCCTGTGATGAAGGTCACCTCCTCGTCGGACCAACTGTTAGGACTTGTTTGGACACTGGATTTTACGACGAGTTCCCTCCTGTGTGTAAACGTAAGTAAGACGCTAGAAATTGTAAAAGCTCATCTTTGTTTCTCATCTCATCTCATTATTTAATTGTTTGTCATAAGTGATTTGTGATTTAGAGGGAAATAATAAATACTTTAAACCAGTAACCGTAAAAAATATAAATCGTTGAAGCTTTGTATTGAATGCAGCATGACTTAATCAACATCATGTACAGGAATCGAGTGCGGTTACCCGGCGGAGATCTTGCATGGTGGATACGAGTTGATCAACAGCTCGGTGTCCTATCTATCCCACGTGCAGTACGCGTGTGAGCCTGGCTACGAGATGGTGGGCCGGTCGCGGCTCGTCTGTGACATCGACGAGCGGTGGAATGGACCGCCGCCGCGGTGTGATGGTGAGACGATTGAACTCTACTAGTAGGAAATGATCCGGTCTCAAAATCCGCCGTAAAACATTACCTGTGATTCGATTGGATAGGCGCGATTGCAGGCTACACTTTGAAGCGAGAGGACCATCTTAGTCCTCAGAAGTAGCAAAGCATCTTCGTTCGAGCTCGAATAGGATTTCGGTCGTGTTTATGTTCGTACGTAGATGTCTATCGACTGTGACTTAACATCAGGTGGTTTGCATGCTCCTTTGCTACTCTTCTCATATAAAGAAAATGAGAGTGAAGTTTGGTTGTGAAGTTGGACAAATTCAAATTCAATTCTTTTATTTCAGTATAAGACATCAGATACACATCATGACCCTCAAAGATATAATTTTAAATCAGTAAATGGGACAGAAATTGAGATTTGATAATAATAGTAGCACGTATCTTACTTACCATTAGGAAACATTATATATTCTGAGATTAAATCATGATAATATTACAAATCTGGCTAAAACTAATTTAAATTCATAGCTATTTATGAATTTTATTGTCATTTATTATACAAATTATAACTAAATGAGTACTTTAAAAGTGCCGTCCCTGTGAATATTTTTATCGATACGATCAAATACACATATTTGACATTTTTAGTGACACGAGAAAACCAGTTCATCGATTTGAGTGAAACTTATTTTGTAATGCGGCAACGTCTAGGATACAACTAAACACTTTCCCTGCAGATACAACACTACTGTGTAATCCGCGACGTGACGCACTTGCGGCTCTTGTATACCTGTGTTGTACAACAACACAGTTGTTGGAAACACTGTGTTGGAAACAACGTCTATATATTCGTAAATGATTTACTGATGCAAAAAAATACAATAGTTGTGTAAATTGTCGATATATCTTCAGTCTAGAGAAAAAAGGTCTAGTTAAGGCTAACTCCCGCAATCCTGACTCGGTCCAATATATGTGCGCCACAATGAAAGTGTTAAAACACTATATCTAGGCTGTTTAGCAGATATGTGTTTCATCTTTACATAATATAAAACAAAGTCGCTTTCCGCAATCTGTACGTTTAGACCTTTCAAACTACGCAACAAATTTTAATGCGGTTTTCATTAATAGCCATAGTAATTTAAGAAGACTTACGTATATAAATAATACATGCTTATTATAGCAGAGCCAGTTTTGAATTTCCATACATTTGTAATGAGATGTCGTAAAAGCAACCATGCGATGTCGGTGTGAGACGTTAGTTGGTCTTATTATATACAGCTCACACATATGTGTTCACATTTATATACAGCATCGGGAACGACAGAACCAAATTGGATATGTTTTGTCTAGACTGGAGATGCGCCGACGATTCTCATACCTGCTGTGTGGCACCCCTTTAGCGTCTACGGATACGATGCCGTTGTGTTTGCCCTAGACTTGTAGCGCCTACGGAAACACAGCACTTGTGTTCGCCCGTAAGCTTGTATAAATTTATATCTACATTGTATTGTATTGTATTGATATTGTACTACAGTTGTGTACAAGCCACACGCGCGTTTTACGAAGTAAAATACAAAACTTGTTTTCGCAATTAAATTGTTAAATTCATGCGGAAAAATAACCATTATAGCTAGTTTTTAAAATGGTTACTATAGACGAATATCAATAACAATTTCTGTTAAATTTATTGTTTCGCTTTGCAACAGTGGTCCGATGTGAAGATCCGCCCCAGATCCCGAACGGCAGAGTGTCGGTCACCAACAATGCGTCGGTGTTTGGGGCCATGGCCGAGTACAGCTGCGCTAAGGGATTTAAATTGCACGGCAATCGGAAAATTCTCTGCCTCGACAGTGGCCTGTGGGACAACTCTATTCCTCATTGCCATCGTAAGTATTACTTTCAATCGTTATTTAATAAATTAATAGCATTATAAATATTGATAACACTTTGGTTAACTGTATTTAGTAATAAATAAACAGATATAAAATACATGGAAATGAGGGGAGTAGACGAAAACATAAGTAAATCAAGAATTAATTTAAATTAAATCTTATTTAAATTAAAATGATCATTTGTTATCCTAAACTACTTTTGAAAGTTTTTGCCCAATTAAGACATCCAAAATTTTCTTTATAATGTATACTATTACATTTGAGCTATTTAGACGCACGTATAACGCATGAAAATTGTTTCGTCTATTCAGTAGCTAACAAGTTACGTGAAAACGTAGAAGCATTTGTTGTTTGATGGCAATTAACTTTTTTTATAGCCGAGGAACGTTCAACTACAACGACCACGACTACGACAACGACCACGACGACCGTGCCGCCACCAACCACGACGACTCCATTTGTGACCACGTCAACGGCAGCATCGACCACACCACGCCTGGTGCTGCCCACTCGGGCTCGTCCGCGCCCGGTTTCGTCTCCGACCCCCTTCGTGCCTCCCGAGCCAACTCGGCGCCCTCGCCCCCGCGTGACGACAACGGAGCGCGCCACCACGAAGGCCTACGAGAAGCCCCCGCAGAGGAAGTCGACTGTAGCTGATACGCAAGAATCACCGACCAGTCACGTTCCACACATCATTGTTGCAAGCCATCCGAGAGAAAATCAGGTAAATATTTTTGTTTCTATCATTTTAAATGAGTTTATAATAAAGTAAGTTAGTGCTTAATAATGTTTCGGTCATAGAAAAAAATGACGCATAGGAAGTGCATTTCATATTTTAGTAGGTATAAGCGTAAAAAAAAAACTTCTAACTATACTTCTTTTAATAAAAGCCAATGCTTCTTTAATTTTTTAAAATTTTTTTTTCGTATTATTCCCTAGAATCTGGCTATTTATTGTAAATTATTATACATAACCTACAAGAGTTACATTGGTTATTTGTTAAGTTTGTAGTATTTACTAATTACTAATCTTAAGGATTAAAACCCACCACAGTTTGTTACCAACATAAATCTAACAACTAAATTCATCGGTGAATGATTATCCTTACCAATGAATTAAAGTGAAATGTCTGTTTGTTTATTTTTTGTATTTCTTCAACGAAGTTTAATCCTGTTTGCTTGGATGCGGATGTCTATGGGCTGTGGGAACCATTCAGCATTCATCTAGTCTGCTTTGCAAACATTAACCGCCTACCACCAGAATTAAAAAGAAAACAGCCTTTAGACACAATATTTTTCAAATTCCGTGTTTATACAGTATATTTCAAAAAGGCAAGGACGAATTGATAAAGGGGCAGGTGGGGTAATAATAGAACGAGAATAGTAGAAGGATCATATAAGGGAAAGTATACTACATGAATAGGGCACGGATATAGTTAATGACAAACGGGGAATGAAGACAACCAGTGTCGTTAAAAAAAAGCTGAGATGATGATGAAAGTGTCGGCGAGCGGAAGCTGGTAGCTGACGAAGGCTATGTTGCAGATAATCGGCAGCGGCAACAACATCAGGGCGGAGCAGACGCCGCGCGTGAACGTGCCGCAGCCGGTGGACGGCGAGCGGCGCGAAACGACGGGCGCGCGGCTCAACCTCGGCGCCGTGGTTGCGCTTGGCGCGTTCGGCGCGCTCGTCTTCCTCATCGCCATCATCACTACCATCGTCATCCTCGTCAGGAGGTAACGATCTTTACACGCACATAATATTCAATTACACATAATACTTTTATAGCACTTGTTCAAAGAGTATTCTCATAAAAGTCTTTTTGAAGATGAAACAAATTTATCATTTACTTTTTGTTTACGTAATTTGTTTTAAAAACATTTAACCTAACTGTTCATTTTAGTAGTTTTTTATTATTTTATATATAGGGAGTCCGTACCAAGTGCCAAGGACACCGGCAACATTGAATGCGTAAATTATTATCTATGAATATTTGTATCACTTACGTTATTAAACGATATTGTTCATACAATGACATGCCATACAAAAGTCGCCACGTGATGCCTAGCAAACGTAAAACATCGTTATGGATAGTTCGAGATCAAGATCGATGTATAACATAGGTGGAGTAAAATAAATAAAAGCATTAAAATATTTCGATATTTTTAGTATTTGCTGCTTAGAGTTTGGTGGCGAAGAAAGGACGTAATAAAATAAGGGTGCTATGTCTAATATGTAATAGTCTATAAAAATAAAACGTCATTTAATTCATATATCCATAATAGGAAATTTGCAAACGTATAATATATTTTTGATAGAATTTTCAAGACAGCCAAAGACAAGTGTTGTTCTATAAAATACTACCTGTTCTGAAATTTCTTTTTCTGGTTTTGATTGTAGTAAAGTAAATTTCAATAAAAACTTACTATAGGAGATTTCAGGATTTAGCTTTCGTTAAACATAAAGTAAATTTTGTGTTAATATTAAGTAGTTAAGGGTTATTTCATGTCTCCGTATCCAGAGTGCATGAAACTAGGTACCTTAAAATATAAATGCTTTAAACAATTGTTTGTCCATAATGTAAAATTTACACTATGCATATCATTAATCATTTACAGTATACGATACTTACACTTGTTTATGTGTAAACTGCAAATGACCACTACACTGATAATGGTGAAATATATTCCATATTCAGTCGTTCACATATCGTAATGTGGATACGTACAAACCTCTCTAATCTTCTCAAGGTCTTACGATTAATAAAAAAAAACATTAATCATATAATTCATCATATTTTATTCCTTAAAAAGAGTGCCTTTTTGGTATATCAGGTAAAAAATATAATTGATTATCAGATACATATCTCATTTATAATCATGAAAATAAAATGAAATAAATAAATATAAAGAAAAAGTTAAAAAAAGAGTAGAGAACTCACAATCACTTTGCCGTTTTGTCATGCATTGGCAACATTGCTATTGTTGCAAATAAAACTAAGATATGAGAAAACCAAATCCCTTTCAATTAAAAATCAACACCAAATTCCACTCGAATAGAATACTGAACTAAACACTCGACTGAAGGAAGTGACACTAGTCATGGGCGTAGCTAGAGGTGAGGCATAGGTGTTAAATGTCACCGTAGAAAATACGTCAGTGTTAAAGAATCATTGAGAGTGGCTAGCTGAACGGATGCCCCTCTATGCGTCAACGGCATTAGTAAAGGTAGTATGAACGGTAGCGGCGACCGCAAGCGGCCCGCGGCGGCGGCGCGTGAGCTGCCCTCGCGCTGGTACACCCTGCTGGCGTTGCCCTTCCCGGACCAGCAAGTCGGCCGCCGCGAGTTCGCGCGCGCACACCGCCTCACGCACCGCGCCGGACACTTCTCCAATCCATTATAGCGTGCGTTTATATTTTAAGGTACCTTACGCGGCTGGCATGGTGGCTGATGCGATTAGCGCAATACCTATACGATTGCTTCTCCGTAACACAAAACGAGTTAAGAATTTTACTTTTAGGTTTTTCTTATTATAATTGTTTTGTAAATTTAGTTTTTTTTATAATTAATTATAGTTTAGTTTCCCGATAAATAAATATTAGTTTGTAATATAACTTTTTATAAATATTTCTCTGTAAAAATTTAATGAATTAGGAAAAGGTTAAGCAGAGACGCTATAAATAATTACTTAAATGTGTTCTTATATTTCAAGGTGAGGTACGTAGCTAAGACAATATAAAGTTTCTGAGTATTCGTATAAAAAGTAAATAACTTTGTTAAAATACATATTAAAGAATTTATACATATGTCAGCATTTAACACTGACAGGTACAAACATCACAGACCGTACAATAACTACATCATCGTAAACATAATGCTTTTACACCGATTGGTTTAAACACTATACGCTTTAAAAATATGAATTCACTAGAATAGTTAAAAGATTGTGTGTAGTGCTTACACCTACTTATATTATCGGTAGTGTCGACAGCCACCGTGTCACTCCGCATCGCACCTCACGCGCACCGGACACAAAAACTTTCACAAAACCCATACTTAATTGAAAGTTCTTATGCAAACTCAAATATCGATAAGTTCAATAACAATTTATTGTTATTGTACGGATGTATAATTTCGATATTTGAAAACGCACAAATTTGCACACGCCGATGCACGGTAAAAGTGATTCCTCAATATCAAGTCACGACATCGAAATCAAAAATAATCCTTCAAACTAAGTTGCTTTACTACAGACCAATTTCGTCAAGTTCCTATCCCTTAGTTTACTTTTGTTTTTAGCAATGAAACAGCACTAAACGCACTGCAATTTTACATAGCCACCCACTCACCATTACCGTGGAGTCCGCGCCTTCGTCTTTCACGTCATTCAATAATGCTATAGCATAATACGCTATTTAGGTGTAAGGAAACTTCAGAAAAGTGATGCGAAGAATACGCCTGGATACTGGGTTACGAGGCAAAATTTACGTATATTAAAGCGATCCGCATTAAATAATTTGAACGTTAGCAGGAAACATCACGACGGTAAACGGTACAGGCACCACGTGTCTCCCGATTGCAACACTGTCGCGTCGCTGGACTCGTCCTCGTCCGAGTCGCGGAGCGGTCTCAACCGGTACTACCGGCAGGCGTGGGAGGAGCTCCACGAGGCGGCCGGCACCAACCACGGCCATAGGCGGCACGAGCGGGAGGCCCCCAAGGACGGCTCCGAGCTGGTGGTATCGGACGTGTACCCCGCGCCGCACGCGCGCGACAAGCGCCGCCACCACCACCACCATCACCACCGCGAGCCGCGCCACCCCGACTGGCAACCCTCGCACCGTCCCCACCACAACCACAAACCTAGATATTAGACCTAAGTGTTTCCCACTTGTTACTATTAGACAGCCTTGCCTAACTATCGATAGCTTATAGATCGATAAAACTATCGGGTTAGTTGAAAGTATCGACAGTTAACTGATACTATTGCCATTATTATCGACGTAGCAAAACTAACCAGTGTACCATGCCACTTCATCATTAATATTGCTAGCGTTTTTCGATAAATACTATGGATGATATAATATTGGCAAATATCGTGGCTAGTCTTGAAGGTTACGATAGTATTAACAATCTATCAATAGTCCATCGATAGTTAGGCAACAAAACTATTGGGTACTATTCTTAAATTTATGCACGCAATTATGCATAGTGCAAAATATAGACACAGTGTTATCTATTTATTTGCACTCTACACGACGACAAATTTCATAATTATTATAAAAACCATTACGGTATTTTTTTATTTAAGTTTTGGACTGATGTTTCTTTAAGTTGAATAAAAATCATGATTTTGGGTCAAGTTTGAGTAACATGAAAGTAATATATATAAAATATCTAAAGAAAAACACATCTATCTAAATATATATATAAATATCTAAAGAAAACTTTACTTAGACGTTAAAAGATATCGTTCACCAAGGAACGTAGATAAACGTCAATTGATACGAGAAATTATAATATACAGCTACTTGATCCCAAAATACGATTGGATATTTTTATTTAAAATAGTGATGAAAATGTACGAATAAATTAACAAATCCGTAACAAATTGGATACCTATAAGTAATAAGATATAACAGCGACCCGCTTAGAACGTGTTAGATAGTTGTTAATATTAATATAATGGTAGATACTTTCTAATATCGATATTAAATACTTTTACCTCTCTATACTTTTCGCTTTATAACTATGATTACCTTGATCTTTTCTTATGTGTAACATGTTATTTGAATCTGTTTTAATGTATACCCATTAGTTACTTCACGTTATATTAGTTTTTGTACATAATCTTATTTGATAGGTTATAAGACTAGATTGAAGTTAATCATTGTTCATTGCTCTAACATTCCTACCCAATTAATATTTCTATAGAAATGTAAAATTGTATCTAGCAATATATAGAATAAGACTTAGCGTTAAGCAATTTGTTAGTATTATTACAATATTTGGTGTACAGTTAGCGAGAGCAGCTCTGAAACTATCTTAAAAGCAGTCTATATAAAACATAGCATTGCTATTATCGCTGCGTTGCACTTTATACCCATTATTCAAGCTAATTTACAAAAAATAAATATCGTGGTAAACATATTTTATAACATTTCGTGAGATTTGCTGGAATTTACCTATATCTATGTGCAACTTTTTACAATCAGCGATGTATAAACATTAAAATTTACATATTTAAGCTAATAAATTCTACTTATTACTTTCAAATGGTACAAAATAATCGTAATACATATATACTTGCAAAAGATTTCTAACTCGATAATTGTAAACTGGTCACGGCTATAAACAGAATCACAACTGAAATAATTCTTGGACAATTGTATGAAAATGTGCCATTTACGAGGCAGACATAGTACCTACAGGTAGGAAACTCAAACAATTTTAGATTTGATAAGTTTGTTATTGTGTAAATATTGTTTTGGAAAAGGGAGATTGTTAGAAAATTGCACCGGATGATATTGTTTATTGGTTACATACAACAGATGTTTAATGAATTCTAAAGCTACGCTTTGGTAAAAGGGAATCATTTTTCTAACAATTTCCTAGCGCTAGATTAGAAAGGCAATCGATAAAATAAAAATAATATATTATATACGATGAATTTTTTTTTTTTTTTAACTTTCTCTGCACTTTTCGACAAGTCAATAATTCCATTTTCATATCTGCATCTAGCAATACTTGGTATGTTGTCAATACATTAAAGTAGCACCGTCCGGGAGTAGTCAAATCTGTAAGGTATTCCTCAATTCTTATTGTTCTTTTTTAAGATTTTATCATTCAAATAATTTAAGAGTTAGGGCGTTAACCTTCTGTTATTATAGAATTTCTTGCTATTTGTAATCCAAACAGTTCAATCACTGTGTCTAATAGTTTGCTGTAATAACGTCTTCACGATATACTTAAGGGATATAAATAAAAGAAATCGTAATATATTATTTCTGTATTCGTTTTCCTATTTATCTATGCATACAAAAGAAGGTACATTGCTTTGTGTAGAATCTTGCGTTAGGTGTAATCTCAAAGGTTGAAATTTGTTAAATCAGAATACACTTAGAATTCAAATTCCTTACAGGATGTGAAAAGACCACTTCCGATAAAAATGAATAAAGTTCTTGATCAAACATACGTAGCCCCAAATTACCGTAAAAAATCAAGTTCAAAATCATGGTAGGACGGACGCAAGTTGAAAGTAATGATTATTTCATGACTTATTAATTTTTAGTTAAATTTTGTGATTAATAAAAACTAATTACTATTTTCAAATATAGTCTTTCACATCCTGTATTTATAATACTTACACAGGAACCTATTATATGTGTAATATTAAACTTTACAAACGATCAAATGCAGGAAAGTGGTACAATCATCGAACATCGAACACTCACAAGCTGAAGTTGCAACGATTAACAATTTTGCAATAATGAATATTATAAAATTTAAAAACAGCTGATTTACTACAAAAAAGGTAAACGCCGATTTGATACTAAAGACACATTTAAAAACATCAATACTACAAAGTTCCCAGAGGTCTGTTCATGAAAATAAAAACCCAATATTCTCACTATCTACTCTTTTGTCACGTCAGCATACATTTAAGAAACACTTGCTTAAAAAAACATGTCCGCAACATTGAACACGCAAAATAATTGATTATCCATATAAAGACATAATACAAAATTAGTAAAATTAGAAATCAATAGAAAAGATGCATTTAAAGCATAACCCAGAAATGTCAATTCTCATACATGCATTAGTAATAATATCCTTATTTGTTTAATTTCAAATTAAACAAACCTTGTGCACAACATAATCCTGCCTCCCTTTATGTACTACTACTACTGTACTAGTTTCAGGGATGGTGACAGCCAACAATATCTCGCCAAACCCTGACCTCTCCAACATAAAAAAATATCTAACACATTTATTTATAAGGCTTGTGGAGTAAATAACATAAACCTATTATTAGACTTATTACTGTGTTACATAGAACAACTACGTATTTTGAACGTTTGTGTAATCAGTATTCAACATTTATTATAAATTACAAAGCAAATATTTATTATATTCATTTAGAAAACAACATTTTGCTACGATTTATTAATGCCATAATTAAAGAGTAGTCATTGTTTTCCGAAGAGAATGCCCTTTTAAGGTCATAAATATACATTAATTCTCTTTTTGGGCACCATCTGCACGTGTGTTAAGAAAATATAAAGCACCAAAATTTTATTATTTTCATTTCCATCATTTTAGTTATAACTCGACACATTGTTAATGGCAACGATCCAAACTCTCCTCTATTTATATTTATCATTAGTCTAAGTGTCATTTTTCTGATAGTTATTTTACATATAGGTACATACCAGAATCGGTGAAAATCATGTACTAAACGAAATAAATACACTAATATTGTTCACTTCCCTTATTACTGAAATTGACTAATATAGTAGAATATGGACCGATAGACATAGTATTTGGGCCAAATTGAATTGTTAATATTAATTATTTATGCAACTGAACCCATCATAAATTCAGAAAAAATATGAAGATATTTAATAATATTAAAATATGAATATACTATTACACTTATATTTAAAATAGCTTAATGACACTAACCATCATGACCCATCATTGATTCGCGATTATAATTAATTTTAATGACCGTTTCGATAATTTATTTAATAAACAGTAACGGCGAACTCAAGCAATAACTCCTTCAATATTCAACAATATAACAGACTGACAATCGCGACTCGTTATATACCGTTTAAAATCTATTAGACCTAGTAATATAACCATAACTTTATATGTGATAAAAACATATTATTAATTGTTTAAGCCATAGTATCTTACTTATCAAAATATAATTGACTTTAAAAATACTACAAAGTAAACAAATTAATAAAGAAAGATTACCGATTAAACTTATTCGGTCGAATTCGGGAGGATTTTAAAGTATGATTTATCCTTCCATTCCGAGGTATATTGTTCTATAGTAAGCTACCAACCATATAGCACGCTACACACCACGTTTAATTATTGCTGTATTTATTTCAATTACAAAATAAATCTTTAATAAATTTTACAAGTCTTAATTGTCAGTTCAATATATTGCCTATTTACAAACCCGAAGTATTAACCTTCTTATATACCAACCGCCCATTCATATAAAAATATAGGGAAATGTACATTCACTCTCTTACAACTAGTGCATAAATGTACATACACGTTTTAGACAGAAAGCATTACCGCAAGCGTTATCGCTACTATAAAAATATGCGTTCAATATTCAAGACGATAACTACAATAACACATTTATAACAATCTATCAAAAGCGTACACTTTATGAGTTAAGAGCTTTAGGTATTGAGAGTACAACTGCCCACATACAGTTGGTACAAAAGTGAAACACGCACTGTTTCGATTTTGATAGAATTATTTATTGCCGATTGTTTTAATTGAACGTTATTCCCTTACAGCTTAATAGAAGCATTTTGGCATACCTCATGTCAATTTTACTACTACTTTTACCTACACATAATTTATAAATATTTAATGTAAACTCATTTGGCATATCTAGCACACCGTTGAGACCCAATCAGGGACACCATTTGCATTTTGTGACAATTGCTTTCAGACCTAACTACCGCCTCAGATTCCTATACGAAACCAGACCTCTGATTAAGATAACATAATGGTTACAGTAATAATTAAGTGTAAAGCTTTTATAACGCATTAAGCATTAGCTAATGTATTGATGAATGAGATGATTGACATTAATAAATTCTTATATTGACGTAGATCAAGTCATTGTAAATAATATTTAATTAAATCCTATCACGATTGACCTGTTACCAGCGGTGTTGCCTAAATATTTATTTGCTAATTAGTAGACAACTATAGTGAAGAATTCTCATATAAAATCGGCAGATATTAATGAAAATGTATTTTAGCTTATATTAGTGAAAATGTGTAGTTTGCTAAGCATGATAATGCGCAACGTCCATTAGCATAGTCCATAGCCAACGTAAGTCTTGTCTCTATAACTAATACAGCTCCAAAACTAAACCGTTTTAACTCAATTACGAAATACAAGTTGATTATAAGAATATATAGTAAATTACAAAGCAGTCACAACAATTTGTTCTAAATAAAACTAACTACAACTATGTAGGAGCATTTCTTACAAGCAAGTAATTCAAGATGCTAAATAGATTAACATCAGGAGTGACATATAATGAGTTTTATAATAATTGAGAAAATATTAACAAAACATCTAACATTTTACACGATACTGATGATGATGAGCCTTACTACCATATCTTAGAACAAGTATATATTAAGCTATTGTGAAAATTTGTTATGGAATAATTGGAAAGGCGTAATTATCACTCTTCATATATCAAAGTTTAGGCAATATACGATCTGTTAGATTTAAGACAAACCGGTACATGATGGTTTTAAAACATGGTGGTAAGACTGTCGGTTTTGATTGGAAGCTTAAACTTAAATACTTTGACCAAACTTTTGGCTACTAACATAAACCGGCAAGCGAAATTTCCACTCGTGCATTGTAGTGTGTGGATCTATGAGTACGTGTAATAATGTCTGCTCAATTGACATGCCATTAAAATTAAAATAAAGATTTTTTGTAAACCGTCAATTAGTTAAATCTATTAAACTCAGCAAATTTGTAAACCAAGACGTTTGTGTTAAGATTAAACATCAGTACATTGTTTTAAACACAAAGAACCTCGGTCTACATACTGTACATATTTTACTAATAAAAATAAAACAGACTGAAACGCACAATATATCGAATAATATAAAGAAAAAGTTTTCAAACTATTCCGAAAGGTTTGCCTATATACGATGTTTTTCATGAGTGACTGCGCTAATTTTTAGGTACTAATAAAACGGCACTCTCGCCAAGACCATCCTACTACCACCTAGTACCACCTAAAGCAACACTATTGTGCGAATATTAAACAACAAGAATAATAACACGAAAGTTACAACGAAGCACTATTAATTATAACGTAACTCGACGCACGAGTTACACGTACTCATGTCATAAACACATCTTGTCCATGATTTATGTGTATCAAATATTTGTGAGAATATTATAATATCTTATATATTTAAAATCTGCATAACGGTAGAGATCAAAACGTCCAACGTAATAAATCATGACTGCTTAAGAAAATCAAACCGTATTTTACGTTACTCTTATAACGTAAAGTCTCTTTTAACAAAATATAAGATATGTAATATCTATGAAGATTTGCGACTCCCAACATAAACATGTCATAAGAAATTTTTAGTAGTCATGAAACGCTCTTAATACTGAATGAATCTTATTATATATGTATGTATATGTTTCATTAATGGTTTAACGCATGGTTGTCATCTTTAGACAGTGATAGTGTTATAAATTTAGGTCGTTAAATTCTGCGGACTGAATATAAGGCGAACATCGAAGTGCTTCGAGCCGGAGTCGATCATCGATCGGTATTAAGAACGTTGCGCCGAGGAGTCCAGAAAGTGTCATATTTAGAGCCTTATAAGATTTAATCGCCAACGCTACCACCATTTCGCCTCCTGTCAAACAATAATTTTTAAAATTACACTAAATCAGTACACAGGGGAAAAAATATAATGAAAAAATGTCAAGAATGCCATTTTTCTCATCCTTTATTCCTACATCGGTCAAACAGGTGATAATTGTTTTCTAATAAACACAAATATTCCAAAAGTCTGATTTTCGTGCTAGGGTTTCAAACGCCGTGCTCCTCTTGTGAGGGACCGCAATACCACTAAGTTATCGCTTTTAGACAATAAAAATACAAGTTATAGGTGGACGTTTTAGGCTGTTTTCTATGCGACAACTTGTCCTCCAATTTGCAGTTCACTGATATTACTTAGATATATATGAGTTACAAAGCAAATTGTGTTAATTCCACGATTATATTACTATAAAAGCAAAGGTATATTTCCTGTTCAATCGCGTTGATATTAGATGAAAAATGGCTTTTTTTTTTGGGTCTCCTTAGGAAACAAAGTTTTGTATTGGAGTTAACTTTAAATAAGAATTTTAGGAATGTATTTATAAATATATATTAATAAGAATACATTTTGAATATATACGATCCTAAGGATAGAAAAAAAGTAATAATATATTTAAAGTCGGTTATTTTTCTTTTCTTAATTAAAAATAATATTTATGAGCGACGTGTTGATGACAAGAGAACCGTATGTATCTACCTGTCAGCTGCCATTAAAGCTTGGTGTGCGTTGCGTTGCGCGGACACCTGTACCAGTTCGGCCACGGCGGCCGCTTGTTGCTCCGCTGTAATTCATATACAAAATTTTCAAATACTTAGTACAAACATACTTCAACCGCGAAAGTACCACCCCTTCTCTTATTAACCACCGTGAAGCAACTTGTATTTCGGCTACCAGCAGGCTACACTTTATAACTAGGCGACTAGCTTAGTCCTCAGGAGTAGCAATGTTCCTAAGTACTACCTGAAATTGGACTCCTAATCCTGTTTGAGGTTATATGTTATATTGCTATTGGTTCCAACTTAGTTTTTCAATTTAATTCAATATTAGACAAACGAATGGGAATTCAAAAATTCCCATTCGTTTCTTTAGTTAAATATTATATACCAACCATATCTTTAAAAAATCAGTATATATATAATGTGAACTATAGATTAAACTTTTATTATTAATAAAAGTTATATCTTCACCTGTCATATTTAATTACATTAATAGTAAAGCCACAAACATATACGATTAATGAGTATTAGACATAGATGAATATGAACAATGAAAATCTGTATGACATGTCAAAAACTACATACCTGACGTTGACGTACGTTGAGATGAAAATGTCGCGCAAGCAATACAATTTTTAGCAAATTTCAAGTTTTTTTAGTTTTAAGATGTCCTACTTTAACCCTGAGATCTTTAAGAGGTTTATTCACTAATTTATCCATTCCTAGTTAGATTCTCAGAAGTAATAGCCTTGTATAGCCAACACGTGTTAGGTTTAACTATTTCTCTAGGTGGTTGGATACCAATATGCACCGGAGCGGCGCGATGGAGTGCCTCTTATTTCAGGATGCCTCATTAATGTAGAGAGATCTATGTACAGTAGAATATATAAGGATTGCATCTAAGAGAAAAATACCTAGCTATCCCACACAACGATCTACATCACGAAAAACTATTAATAATGGGAGGAGACATATTTATAGAAAATCGTGGACAAAATTTGCACCTTTCAAAGGAACCCAAAGAGAATAATCCTTGTCCTACGAGTTAATTAGGAAGCCAAGCGTTTAAAGTTAGGAGTGTCAACATGGTCATTAGTGTCGGTCTGTTCGGTAATGTCGGTCTAACTGGTGGTGTCGTTACCGTCGGTAGATATATTACGCCCAATATCCGTAAAACCCATAGGTGTATAGTATGATGTACCGGAGAGGGGTCTGGTGAGGCGGCGGTGAAGGCGCGCGAGGCGGCGCGCAGCGGGCTCGTCGCGAGGCTCCTCGCGTGGTTCCTCGCGCGCTCGTCTCTGCGCCACCAGCCGCGCCCACCGCGCCTCGAACCACAGCTGCATGGCGTCCCGCTCCTCCACACCCCCCGCGCCTACCGCGCCTACCCCGCCGCGAGCCTCGCCCCCCGAGCGGTGTACTTCGCAACGGTAATACAGCCAACATTCCAAGTTAGTTATCCGTTCTCGTCATCAAATTTGCATTCTCCAAACGGTCGATGACGAGTTTAGGCATAAATTAATAAATATAAAAAATAATTCTTTGCAGAATTGTCTTTGAATTTCAACTATTTTTGTATAAAAACGTTGACTGTACAACCGAATGATTAAGCAACATAATATTTATTAATGATATATTTAGATAAATTAAAAGATAAAAAGCACGACCGTGATTGAAACATGACTTATGGAATGGTTGTTAAAGATGATAACAAAATTAATCGGTTAAAAATTATAACGTTCATTTAACGACTTCAAAATACAAGACAAATATAAATTTTCGCTATAACTAGGATCAACAAACAGAAAACAATATTATATCTACATTTTTAAGTTAATTATTTTATATAAACTCTTCTTGGCTTGACATAAAAACGAAATTATATAGTAATAATTAGTAAAAACCAAATCGATAACATCGTTTTTTATGCTGACCATAATCTGTATGCAAAATATATGCAACCTACCAAATGAGCTACCACATGATGTTATTACATACGATTTTTCATAAAGACCGCTATAGCCATTATTGAATTTAAAAGGACGACATAAAGACAATAAGACAAAACATACATATCAACAAACATTAAACGAATATTTATTACGAAACTGGACAAATAACTGTTTTTCCAGATAGAACATATAGATTTATATAAAACTACATAAAGTTCACCTGAGATCGTGTGATGATTGGGAGGATCGATAGGCGGGTAGTACGCGGCAGGCGGCGGCGGCACGGGCGGTGGCTCCTGCAGCGCGCCTGTCGACTTGTGCGCTTCGCAACGTCGCTCTCTGGTCTCCTATACACGGAACATTCATATTTTAACATATGGACACGTCCACACCCTTCAGCATTCGCAAACTTCCCGAACTAGGCATACAGCATGCGCGTTGGTACCACGCACTTATCCCGATCTGACATGCAAGTGAGTCTAGTACTCACACTAGCCTAACACACAATCATTCTACAACAGATAAAACGCACGCTTGTGCGTTACTAATACGTTAAACATTCCGCGTCAAACCTAGTTTGCAAAGTGTTTGTTTCTAGAGAGAACTTCAAGCGTAAAAATAAAGAGAAATTCACAGAGGTAGCACAACGATTAGAGCGTAATATAGAATATTAAAGTAGAACGAAACCTAATAGATATTTTTCTATCGAGAAAGTGTAATAATTTATCCTGGTGAGAATGAGGTCCAGGTGTAAATAAACTTGAAAAAATGTATGTAACGTACTTTTCCTCACCATTGAAGCACCGATCCACGGATCATTACAAAATTTAAGACTTATAGCCAGCGAATAGTTCTTTCGATGCAAAAGCCATTCACATGCATACACGACAATGTAGCTTTCATACGAGTACTTTAAATAGAAACCGAATGATTATTACAAAAGCCAATAGAAAATAAATTGCTCAATCAACTTTATTACAACGGAAGGAATGTGATATGCACGAAAATAACGATATTGATTTTGGATCATACTATATCATACTATATAGCTATTAAGAGTCAAACAATATTCTAAATGTTATGTTACAAGTAACGTGTAAAATATTATACAAGTTAACACAACTATTAATTCACAGTCTTTTGCATCACAGAAATTTGTCACGTAGATTTACGTAAGATTTATTACAATCAATATATGTTATCATATAATATATATTAATAATAATACATGAAAAATAGCAGAAACATCAAAATATTCAATTGTGATCCAAAGTCAACAAGAAACTATACGAAATGCGATACAAGCAAACGCAACCGGTGACTGAGCGAGACAAGACAACGTACAGTTAGCGGATGATTGGTGCGAGAGATATGGACACAGCATGCGACTCACGAGTTCACGATACTGTATTTGATATGCTTTGCTTACGTGCGTCGACAGGCTCGGCTCCGAGACCCACTGAAAATTCAACTAGTGTTAGTCTACTCGGGGTGTCTGTCACACGTAAATTTTGTCACGAAAATATCCTCGGCCAAATATTACGTCCAAGTTCCAAATTTAGTCTGCCAAATCGTTGACACCCAAAGAACCTTTCTATTCAACCACCAACCCGGTTTTAATTGTACTACTAAAATTTTATATACATTATTCACAATATTGATTGTTCAGTGTTATGTGGCATAACAATTCACTTAGGATCCATATTGTCATTCGAAACTTGATCATGTCGCATAATGATGACAAATGCATATAAAAATGAATAACGCGTGCTCACGATGGAATACTTATATGTGAATAGTGTAACAATCAAATGGTATATTATTTTATAATGTATCGATTTGTTAGCATACATTACATAGTTATAAACATAGTATATAAAAGAATTAATTACCTTGTGACGAGGTCCGAGGCGTCTGTTAAAATAATTCGATATGCTCCGCATTATACCTTTCCGCCTTCGCTCCCTCGCTAGCTCCGGATCGGAGAAAGAAGGCGTGACGGGGAGCGACATGAGAGGCGGAGCGGGGCGCGGCGGCGGAGGCACCGGCGGGGGCACGGGAGGCGGCGAACACAAGACCGGCGACACGCGCGACCGTCGAGCCGACTTCCTACTAACGCGCGGCCCGCTGCCCAGCCTCTCCAGAACCAATCGCCTCACGACCTCAGTCTGTTCCTCCCTCTCCCTCTTCAGTTCCTGCACCTTGTCAGTCGTGTCCCGCGGCGGGGACGGACTCATCGGTGATATCGAACCCGGGCTGAAGTTGTTCGAAATATTCGATATTTCGATGCTATGCGTTGGCGAATTCGTATTTCGAGAATTCGATCTGTTGAATGTTTCGCTCGCAGAACGACATATTGCCGGCGAGTAAAGCCTTATTGTGCAAGGTGCGGAGAATGTGTACTTATTTGGACTATTAAAGGAAATACTAGCATGAGATTTGGAAGTTTCAGATGCTAATGGAGGCGACGTTTCGTCTACGGATACTTCACTTTTAGGCTCCGCTCGGTCTGAAATACTTTTGTCAATTTTTATGTCTTCCTTTTCCAGCGGCGGAGATATCTCCGACAAGCTAACAGACTGTAACATAGCCTGCATGGAATACACCTCTTCATTTTTACTGCTATGATCAGAATTGCTGATACTATTGGCTTCATTAGTTGGTTTAGTCACTTTATCCGTTTGTTCGTCAGCTCCTCTGGATTTATCGTCAATATCTTTATCACTAATAGATAAATTTGGTGACTTTACAGAATTAGTTGCTTTAGAATCGCTTTCTGTTTTTGAATCTTGCTTATCAATATATTCTATTATATCAGATAAATCATTACTTGTGATGTCTCTCTGCAAATCTAGGGTTGTAGGAGGAGGTTTGAATACAGTTTCTGAAAAACTTCTTTCTATAAAATTCATCGATCTATCATTAGTATGGCAGTATGGATCATAATCGTCATCCACTAACTCCATATAACCCTCGTTGCGAGGCGTTGTCGGTGTTCCTATTGATGGGTCCTGATCGCCCTCGTCAGCGAATTCGAAATGTTCGGCAGCATTACAATACAACACTGGCTCTGTGGGACTCGTTCTACCACAAACGTGTGAGGATATGGCCGTTATATTTTTGGCATCATGGACAAGTTTAGGTCCCTTTAGTGTCCGTGGATTGTTTGATGTATTTTTTTCATCTTTTTCCTCAAAATTACAATCATCTAAAACGGCACTTTCAGCCGCCCAGTCAGATAATTCTGTTTCAGTTAAAGCTAAAGTCGTCGCGTCTCGGCATGACTCCGATGACTCCGACTCGGCTCCTACGACAGTGGGACCAGTCGCGGTGGCCGTAGCTGACGCTTTTTCATCATTATCTTCTGCACCACTATTTAATAACATAAGACTATCCAGTTGTATTAGCTCACCGCCTTCGTCGTGGACCTCGACTCGAGGCACTGGCTTATTTGGACCTGTTTCTGTATGGGACGAGTCTTCTTCTGAAAGTGAATCTGATTCTATTTCTGGTTCCTTTTTTTCTTCTACAGGTGGTTCTTCCCATTCTTTTTTACACAGCGGTGAATCGCCCTTAGTCAAAAGATCAACTGGAGCGTCACTACATAAATTCTTTATTATATCAGGCATAGGTTGAAATTTTCTTTCTTCAGTAGCGAATTGAAATGTGACACAGGGTTTATGGCTCTGAATATTAGTCGGCGACGGCGCCGGATGTAACATCTTTTGAAATTCCGTTATAGTAGAACGAAATGCTTCGAGTTTAGTGTCTAACTGCGACGTGGAATCTGATTTCCTTACGGCTGGCGGAGATGGTTCCCCTAGTAAGTACTTTCTTTTTAATTCAAGTGCACGTTTCGTGGCCAAGCCACCGGCAGATCGCGTCCTGCTAAGTGGATAGTCTTGAGGAGGCGGCGGTGCAGGTGGTGTGGCCTCTGTAACCAGGATGGCAGGTGGCGAGGCCACTGGTGCACATTCCTCGCGAGCAAATTCACTATCCGTAGATACTTCTGTTGCAGATGATACCTCTTCATCGCTTGATTCACTTTCTTCTTCAGACTCCACCTGTTCAGAATCCATTTACAATAAGTATTTAAATTAGATATACTATATTTATTTGAAACAGAAAAATATTAATTTTTCATCAGTGCAAAAGTGCATTATGCCTGTAAATAAATTTTATACACAATAAAGTAAAACTTTAAGAAAGTACACAAGACACCACGCCATAGCCAAGATAATACACCGGTGTAAAATGGTGCTTTGCATATTTCAAGATCCACACTAACTTACCGTCGAGATTAGATGGCACTTTGTAATAACAAAGTTATTGACATCATGAAATCAATAAAATGTGTGAATAAATTATACATGATATATGCTACATAAAAATAGAGATATACATTCATACAAAATACATACATTTTATTATATATATGTTAGTGACTGCAGTTTACAGGACTTCAGTAAACGCTGTTATAAAGCATACTGAACCACTCTGTTGAATTTATTTGAAAGTTACAAAAATGAAACGGGAAAACTTGCAGTCTTTTATCAATATCATCTGTACGTTAATATAATAAAATTGATATTTGCGTAATTTTGAAAGATTAATTAACTTTAAACATAAACGTATGCATATAATATCCCCTCCATTACTTTTTTGCCCATATGGTAATATTTTTTATAGATTCGTGAACTTCTCTGCTATTGGCAGTATTAATCTAAAAGAATGTGTGTAGGAATAAGAATATCCATAAGGCACATTCTTCTTATTAATACTATTTTTACAATAATTAGACACAATCGTCATTTACTTTAATTAAAGTCTTATTATGTATTGTAAATTGTGAATGTATAATAAAAAGTAAAATAAGAAAAATGTATAGAATATAATATACATATATACAGTATTATTATACATTTAAAAACAGTGTGGTATGGCTGTACCCTTTAGTGTAAATTAAGCCAAACTATTTTACGACAACATGGGCAAAACACGCCATTTTCATGCATATGAAAAAGTTAAATGAAATAATTTGATTACTAGCGAAACGATCCGTTTTGCAATATTCTAATAAATATCAAATAGCGAAAACAAAAAACTAAATTTAAATATTAATGTTATTTATAAACTTATAAACATTATAACCACGAAAGAACTGAACCATAACAAATAAGCTGAAATTTTTATTTTATTTTATTAGCAGCTAAAAATCGTTTTTGTTCATGTGACCAATAATATCGTTGACACCCTATTTTGATATGAAGTATTAAGTTATACCACAGATGTACACAGCACATAGTAAATGTAAGTAAATATATAAAAAATACAATAATTAAATAAACAAAATCGTTAATCGTTGTCTTATATGAAAAAAATGATATTTATTGGAACCGATTTTATGTTGAATATATAATAAAATATTTAATATATAGATACTTGCATTATTAGTAAGATAAAATGGCATAAATTGAATAGATAGGAAGTAAATATAAATTTAAAAAAGGCGTCTAATAGAAGTACGAGTGGTTTACAAAATTTATTTAGGCTGTTTTATTTTTTATTATAATCAACGGGATGTGAATTTGTTATACATATCTCTATTATTACAACTTTAAGCAATGGTAGAGAAACAGAGTGGCTATTAAAACTATTGGTAGTTTTATCATAATATAAAAGAGCATACAGTTAACTTAATAAAGTAAAACACTTAACTCATGTTTAAGGAATTATTGTTGCTAATGAGTTTCCAAGATTTTTCCTACGATTC
>DWON01000819.1:0-28860 GCA_018251015.1 Phocides pigmalion okeechobee | reverse complement strand
CCCGCCGTAAAGCAACATGTTCTTCATGTATTGTGTTTCGGTTGGGGAGGTGTGGTTGCCAGATACACACTATTGGAGGCGGCTATCTTAGTCCTCAAGAGTAGGAACGCGTCGGCGTCCGTCCTTAAATAGAACTTCTGTTCTATTTATGATTGGACGTGGTTATCCATGGGCTGCAGTGACCACTTAACATCAGGTGTACTACATGCCCGTTTCTTACTCTTCCACAATAAAAATAAAAAAAATATTGTTTAATTATACGTAGTACATAGACGCATTGTAACGCTGCTGTGTTTAAATTTGGTGGATGAGTTGAGACAGACTGTTTATCACCTTATTCTCGCGAGCAGCAGCCACTTGCAGCATGTGCAATCAAATTGAGGTGGAAATCTTTCGAAATATAAATAAGAGTAGAATCCTTAGTAAAAGACTTAAGAAGAAGAGGAAATGGCATACTTGAATAAAAATAACGTAACTCTTGAATCTTGTTTCCAATCTTCATTTTCCGTCAAAATATTTCGCTAACAAAAGCCTATTTGTAGCACAATACAAGATAATAACAATAAACGTAATTTATATTACTTCCTCATTTTATCTCAAACGTTTCTTATTACAAAGAATATGAACAATAAAGGTATATTACATACTCTTCGAACCTATGACACGTTGATGACCGTGTTATAACAGATAGCGCGGAATTATTCGTCAGAATTTTTTCATTTATCGCCGCGATAAATCTGTCGTTGTCCGCGAAATAAACAAATAATTCAATCCAATTGGACCATAACAACACGCCTGTGCGCTGATATATGACTGTGAGTTCTATGTTTGTTTTACCCGCTGTAAATAGTAATGGGCTGGATATTTATTTCATTTAACTAGGCATCTAGTACGGTTCATTATGTTTTATTTTTATCCAGCTGCAGCGGAGCACATAAAGGGGGTATATGTTTGACCTGTAGTGTATATATACTTGTATACATCCATTCATACATCCCCTCGTCTGTACTAAACAGATAAAACAATTATGATAAGTTATACATAATTATTCTCATCTTAGTAACGCTAGTATCACTGGATTACATTATAATTTAGAAAGTTAAATGATAGATTAACTTTCTACATTATGTTGTAATCATCACATCGTGGCACCCGAATATTTTATTTTCTTCCAAGGAGTCCGAACTACTCAATGGATGGGGGGTGTCATTAGAAGGAAATATTTAAGAGCTAAATATCTTAATACTTTGCTTTATAGTGATAAGTTTTTCTTTCACGTGGGAGTCCGAGTTTAAAATCCCTCGCACGCACTCTAATTTGTCCAAATTACTTGCGAATCAGAAAAAAGACGTCTTGTTGAATATCGAGTACCATACTCTTATCCTGTATCATTAGCACCTTGCAAATATTAATTAATATAAGTACATAGAAAATTACACTCAAATCGGAACTCTGAATTTACATTTTGGATTTTATCTATGTGCAGCTCACAAACTGGTGTGATAGCCAAGACCCTATACGGACATAAATATAACAGAAAGTAAATTTTATTTTCTCTAATATTTTAAAAATATGGAAAAAAGACGAGAAAAATAAATAAAAAACTTTGTAATAGACGTAATAGAATTGGAATGAGCCTCGTTACCGCAAAAACAGCAATAAAACCGCTCAGAATTGTGTTAATCAATTTACAATAAAAGGTAACGTAAGACTGAGTACACAACCGCGGAGTGATTTCCATGCAAATTAGTCCACCAGATGGCTCTGCCGTGTATCGCTTGATATTAAGGCAATTATAATTCAGCGTACGAGCCAAATTGCGGGTGTTCAGTTTTCGAATTACAAACTTTAACACTTGACTTTAAAATTTGTAATCTGCGGGCTTACGTTAAGCTTTTTTTAATTAAATCCTTTTTGAATGCAAACGACCGGGTCTAAATACTTTTTAAAAATAGAGTTCATAAACTGCGGCATTGCCTAACTTTTTGATAAACGACTAAGCGCTTAAATAAGTATTGCCTTTTTATAATTAATATTGCTATGTGTATGTGTATTAATAATATAAGAACGATATTGTTATACGTATGGAAGACACTTATATACGAGATGACATTAGATGATCTTTTTCAAGAGTATCAACACAGTACGGCTTCAAATAGAACTTCAATTATGTTTGAGGTTGGATGTAACAGGTAACAATCTCTTAGTATATGTGGTCTGTACAGCCGCTCTCTACTCTTATAACATAAAAATGTAGGTCAGTAAGACTGTAATAAGTTTGTATTGATCCTACTTTTTTCTTACGAACAAAATAACATAAATGCGATTCGCATCTCTACTTCACAGTATATAGTATAACTACAAGGGCAAGTCTATGAATCTGGGATAGGTTACAGATAAGGCGAGATAGATTTTATGGCTTTATTAATACTCCAGAGCGACCCACATCAGCGCGCGTACCGCAATAAATACTCGCCCGTCGGGATAGGTGACACGCTCCCTGAGGAACTCGCTTTCTTTGCAGGATGCTCGGATCATTGTCTTAATGAGAAACTTTAGTCAATTATTTTGGAAGTCAACCCGGATTTTTGTCATAGGTAACAAATATTGAAAAGGTTAGTAAATAATTTGTAAATATTCATTTTTCTTTCATAGCATGCACATACTCTTAATTACCCAGGTCTAGCCTTTAAACTATTGTACAAGTGCTGGGAACAGATCTCTTATTTGAATGAGTCCAGCAGTAGCTCATACCACTGATGAAACCACAGATGAAACGCTAACGAAACTAACAACTAAACGCCAATTAGTATTGGATTGCACGTACATTACGATATCTTTTAAAAAATATCAAAAAATAACTGTTATACAAGTAGGGGTCATCCTTCAGTCACTGTTAAAGAACATGATAACTTCGAAATGCGTGTTCATTTGACAGTAGATTTGACATACCTCAATATTCTATGAGATAGTATTATATAACGTTAAAAAATAATTTATATTATACGTATATTAGAAACACCAATGAATTTCAAACAAAAAATATTAAACATGTAATGATAATCTGTCACAGTTTCTTTAAAACCATTTTTATCATTTGAAATTATTACATATTCATTACCAACAAAAAACCAGTACGTCAAAATTAAAATAGCTTATGCGATGCAATAATGACAGAAAATCATACATCCAGAAACTTAAAATTCTATAAACAAACTGTGTTTAATCCTTTAAAGTGCAAAGGAAGTCTTTGTAACATAAAATATATCTCCGGTTAGTGATCCATAAACAGTCGATCGCGGTAAGTGATACGCGCCAGTGAGAGCGCCAGTAAAACGCCGCTACGCAGTAACCGCGTATCGCGTGGCGGCGCCGCGCTCGTAAATACGTCATTCCGCAAGTGTACACTTGGCGTTACAACACTTTTACAACTACGCTTAAAGCTGTATTAAGTTTAAGCTGATTTTTTTATTGTTAAAAGATTAAAAAAGGAGCGTGTAGGTCGTTTGAACCACCTGAAGTGGTCTCTACATGACCTGGATAACCACATAACATTAAACAAGAGGTCGTATGATGGATGCATTGCCTCTCCTAAGAATTAAGATGGTCGCTCGTTTCTATGTACCGTACAACCGTACCGGTTCGGTTCGGTTGGAGAACCGAAACACATTCTTAACTACCCGATAGTAATGTGGTCACCACAGAAAAACTGCATTTCCATCATTCATAATAGTCACCACACAGATACACTGTAGCGTCGGATTTCGAGTACTAGTCCGGCAGATCGAAGAAACCTTTTTTAACCTGTTAGGTATTGGTATTCATTTTTGAATTTGGCTGTTTAATATTTAAATCCATATTGTAATAATAACATAACATTCTTATTTATTACTAAAATGCCAGATCATGTCACAATCGTACTAGAAAAGTTACTCATGATTAGAAATTACATGTTATTATTCTCTTACACGCGCGTACTAAAAACATACGGTCGAAAAAAACACCTTTCATCTTCAGTTAGGTACAGATTAATAATATAATGGTAACATTATAGTATTTACGTGTTTGTACGAAGTAGGGCAGATGCAGCTAATGTTAATCCATGGAGTGGCCGGCGCAGCACGCAGTGTTTGCGTTACAGTGTGCGTTCACAGTTCAAAAATATTATGATTATGATTACCCTACTGTTAACCTCTAGCTTCGCACGGGAAATAAGTTTAAACGCCTGCTATATGCTGGATCCAAATACAAGTACTTGTAATGCATACAAAGGTAGTTCCTACAAATGATTTTGATTTTAATTTTGAGGGTTGTAAAAAAATACAAGTACATTATTGTCTTAATACTCGATCTTACAATAGTTATACATTTAGCATACATTTAGAATGCCTGGGAGTTGTTCATGAACAACATGTTGTAGTAATATTTGCGTACTGAGAATTATTTATGATGTATCATTCAACAAGCTTTTTAATGTAAGAATAACCAAACTAAAGCCGTGTTAATATTTTAATTTCTATAATAACGTACTCATTAGACTTTAGACTGCAATAATAAAAAATCAAATCAAATAACAAAGCACTGTTGCCATTAAAAGCTACCGCCATCTCACTTTTTCAAGTTCTATCTTCAAAATTGACAACCCAAAAGTATCTTTACTCAGTGTTGCCAACATTAACTATAAAAAAAAATTGTTTAACTTTAGGTAGTTTCTTTATGTGTATATTTGGAATCTGTAACAGGTGTCCATGGGTGGCAGAGATACTTAACATGAGACGCGCTGCATTCTCCTTTGTAAATTTAATTAAATAAAAAAATATGGCTATAATTTATTATCTTAACAAAATATCGATAATTGCCGATAATTCTGTTCGTAAGCCTGTCACGTCACGCACGTGGCCGAGGGACGTGTAATCAAATTAACCCGTGTTTCATCTGAATAACTTTATTAACACGCCGTCATTCTGCTTGCATCATTTTCATCCTTGGATTCACTCGATTCAAATAAGCTTAAAAGAAAAGTATGTGTTAACATACCTGTAGCTACCTGTAGCTTGTGTTAAATAGACTGTGGATGATATGAAGGCTGCTTTTCTTTTCTTTCATAAGAGCATACCGGCCACCCAATGTGGCTGCAGTCCACGAACCTGAACCCTGAACTGAAATCCTCTCTGAGATCCCCCTCATAAGCCGTGCTTCAACTCTTGTGTTTCGGTTGGAGAGGTGCGATCGCTAGCTACAGTTTCAAATGAGCCACCATCTTAGTCCTCAAAAATACGAAATTTTACATTACAGATGTCCATAGTCGACTGCAAGCTCGTTTCACAACGCTGCTTCAAATTCTTGCAAAAAATATTATTTAAATACTTTATGAGTATATCCGTATATACATAGACGATAAGCGGCGTGTACACCGGATTTGGATTAGCACGATAACGGCCGAAGCCTGCGCGGTGCAGTCTCGCGCTGTGAGTACCAGCCGAAACCGGATGAAAGAATTAATTGTACACTAGCCATATTCCTGTACCAAGTATTCTCGAATTATCACTTACATCTTATACTACCACTACTACTACTACTCTTCTTGCAAGGTTGTAGAACAATAGTTCGACTGGGAAGATACCATCGCGACCCTCATAATCCGCCGTAAAACAGATTTTGTGTTCAGGATGAGGAGGAGGAAGAGATGAGGTTGCCGACTAACTTACAAGGGAACTGACTATCTTAGTCCTCAGGACTAGCAACGCATCTATGCGCAACGTCAGGCAAACGTAAGAATATAAGCATATAAGCATATAAAAATATCGAAAAACTTTCTGATTTCCTACAATAGACGGAGTGTAATATTTTAATGTACAATTCACTGGTATATACCTAAAAAGTAAACAGGGGTATCGCATATCTTCAAGTGGGACCAAATAGTTTGATAGCGAGACGAAGGGGTTCACCAATTAAATATAATGAATAATAAGGAAGTATGACACGGACATGAAGAATTTTAATATAATATGCGTGATCTATTCCAGGACTCGTTCTATTTGATACAGAGTGACGGATGTCTGGGAAGAATAGTGCCCGTTTAATACCACGTGGATTGCATATCCATTTCGTACAAAAAAAAGGTAGACTACAAATTTTCATATTTACAATACATTAATCCGCTGGCCTCATGAGCTGAGCAGATATATGTAGAACAAAAAGATATATAAGATGGCAAGTGTGTGACATAATAAAACTGAGAAGGTTCCGTAGTTAAAGTAGAGTCATAGGTAATATTTTATAGTATATAAAATATTTTTATAGGAAAATTTTATTTCAATTCTTATGATCAATCTCCATATCGTATCCCTTTTGACCAAAGATAGAAAATAGTTAAGAAATATTTAACTCATTTAACTAAATTTACGTTATATTTATCTATCCAGCGGTACTTCACCTGTTTTCTTTTCTATTTTTCAGCTACATGAGTTTTATTACATTTAAATATTTATTTATTTTAGTTTTACTGCATCGATTTACAGAAAAAAGCTTTCTTACAAATTTCGTCTATGCACTGCTAACAGATCCCAATAACAATGCCTATAACAACGAAGCTGAAAACGGACATAGACGGCTCCTTTTTAGACGTTTGGCTAGGGAACCCTAATAAGCTGTGACCCCTCCCAGCAATAAATTCAAGGGCCCGGCGCCATAACTCAAATATTGTTTAAACAAATTGAAAAATCTCCGAGTGCCCGCGGACCGCGCGCGTGGCCCCTGGAATATTAACAGCCCGCTGATAATACTGATACGGTACATCCAGCTTCTACAAGTCCACTTTTCGCCTTAACAATAATGATAGGTTATTGTTTCAGTTGAAATATAGTTTAATTAGTTTTGTCTCGGAACAGGAGATTTTTATTGCATACAATACTAGCAACATTGAAATATTGGGCAAATTACTAATTTGAATTATAGAATTAAATGTTATAAATACACGTCTATGTCTACTACTTTTTTATTTACATAAAAATAAATGACTTGTTTTAGTCACGAAGATAGTCTCAGAAAAAAGGAGAATAAATAAATTTAAAGTTATTTCTGTTTAGGGGTTAATAGATAAATAGCGATCAAGATTGAAGAGAAACTTCCCCTTAGAACTTGTGACGCGAGGGGAGTGACGTGTCAGAGCGAACTACTTAACATAGTTCTATCTATTCCCGCTACCAACAATTTCTGAACACACACATTGCAAAAATTCTTACGTACTAAAATTGTACCTCATAAATAAAACTCAAAACTTACGAAGTTGTTGTTTCTTATAACGATGACTGTATAAATTTGAAAAGTGGTAAAACAGTACTTTTTACCATCGTTTAATATACAAAAATTACTGCCTCCACGCTTGAAATTTTAAATAGTTATCACCTTTAGACTTATTGCTATAAAAGACTCTAATTTTAAAGTAGAGATGTAAATATGAAGCATCGTCGACAAGGAATACAATAGTAGAAAATACAAAAAATAACTATCCTTGAACACCAAACCGCAAAGATTTTGAATATATAAGAAATGCTAAATCGTTACGATTCAAATGACTCCCAGTTTCATTTAAAGTTGAAATTATAAAAAGAGGAGCGAGATGGGGAGCTAATTTAAAAGGAGTGCGACGCGGCCGAGCTCATTACCGGCTCATTAGGCTCCGCGTCTCCGTTTAAAAATGTCCGTCTGTAGCCGCGGCCTCGCAGTAACTTTGCACGTTTCAAAAGTTACTGCTACGTTTTTTCGCCATCGTATAGCCTCTTATGTGGTTTGGGTAACAAAGTTTTGAGGTAAAAATGTCACGGTAATGAGACAAGTAACATGCCGACATGAAGTTTGAGATTCAGACTAAATTTGAATGACTTGATTTTATAATTGTTATATTTTTATTTTAAGTAAGATAAAGTAGCAATGATTATGTGGTAGATTTAATGTTCCATAACCATTGCAACCTAACGATAACATTTACCAAATACAAATAAGACGGTGTTCTAACATCTAATTTATTTATTTTTTGTGACATAGCTGTATAATTGTATAGAAAACACCATTCATGTATTTTCAAATGTAATTCTTTATTTGCCACTAAATAAGATGTATATCGATCTTATAATATGGTGAACGTACTCTTATTCAAAATCATCTATGTAGTCTCCGAGATTGATAGACATAACAGATACGAGGATTTTTATTGAAACTCTGTCGTAGAATATTACAAAAAACACAAATTAAGTCACAGAAATTTAATTTACGGCAAGTTACAAGTTGATTAATAATTTTTTATACGTATATTCGAAAATATTTTTTGTCACTACATTGAATACTTGTTACTTCGTCGCCGAACTCTGAATAGAGTCTGAGCGAAATATATTAACGAGATGTCAATCATTTATTTCCAAATTCCAAAACCAGTCCAGATCTGTAGAAAGATAAGGAATCTAAAAGCTATCTAGTAGAAAATCATTTTTCTTGTTTTAAAGTTACAATCTAATATTAGATACTGTTCCACTCTATTGTATATAGTAATATGCTATGTAATGAGAATCTTTGTCATATTTTTAGATCCATGAAGAAACAAGTAATTGAGTTGTATTATTGTTCTTGTTTAAATTAAGTAAAATTATTCGCCTTAGTAATTACTTCAAATAATCCAATAAAAAAAATTGACTACCAGAAATATAACTGACCCATTACACAGTTACATTGAAATTTAAAAAAGTAGTATTTTAAAGTGGTAGAGCCATATTTCGTCTGGGTAGGTACCACCGTCGCCCGCATATTCCGCCGTGAAGCAACTTTTGGGTTACTGTTGGAAAAATGAAGTTACCGGCTACATTCCAAAACGAAGTGACCATTTCAAGCCTCGTGAGCAACGTATCTACATACGAATTCAGATAGGACTTCAGTCTTCAGTATGGGTGTGATGACGATATACATATCCTGACTGAAGAAGACAGTTTGTGTTTCTTGATTAAGCAAATTATCTATAACTATTCGCTTCCCCTCCGCGGTCAGACATGAAAGTTAGAAATAATAACGCGTTGTCTTCTGTGACACTCCATTTTATTTGATTCTGTGACAATCCTTTTGTGAGGAATCAACTATTTTCTTATACATTGAGTACGCAATAAACAGATTTGATCAAAAGATTTACTAAAATATTACCCGAAGCTTCAAAGCTGTAAGGTTTACCGCCGCAATATCGTTCTTTTATCAACATCTAGCTTTTGCCCGCGACTTTGTTCCTACAAAAGTCATTGCTCTCAACCCCAATTTTAAAGAATAACTACAATTAACTATAACTGTTATTAATTAATGAACGGTTCAGCAGTTCTCAAAGGTACAGGCAGTTACTGTAGTGCTTTTCTCTCTGGGTCTTTCACTCACTTTACTTTTCTATACATATATGTATATAGATTTGTCGACTCCACGCCTTTATCCCTGTAGATTAAATAGAAAACATACCCTTGTAACTAACAAAAGAATCTTCCAAATTGAATAATAAATGACGAAATTATGTTGTATCAAACATAAAAAATATATACAATTGAATTAAGAATTCTCTCGTTTTTTAAATCGCTGAATAAACAGTGACCTATTACTATAATTATGTCCATAAACCAAACTATAAATATCTAAAGCAATGTTATTGCTATTGATATCTTTTAGTTTTTCCTGTATCAATACCAAAAAGGCTTGCAAGGAGAAAGCAAATATGAAAATGCAATGGAGTCCGTTTTAAATATTCCAGTAAAAACAAACAAGGGATAAAACCTGAAGTGCGAGAGACACACGCAGAGGTCTGGACAGACGCGGACCCGGATTAAGGAAACATCACATCACACTTACATGTCTAAATTCTGTTTTATGTGTTACAAAAGTAGTAAACGAGCATGCAAGCCATGCGACGTGTACGGTGGTGGACAGCGGTGATACCTGTCCGCGTGTGACATCAAGAGCGCAAGAGAAACATTTACTGGCAGACAATATTTTCAAGCGTCGGTTATAAAGAATGAAGGACTAGACTTGCACTTGCGTTCATATGGGGCTGGAAGGCATCGAAGAACTAGAAACTTGAAGATGGTACCAGCAAATAGTTAAATTTAAGTTGTAAATGGCTTTCCGGTGAACTGATATAACTTTTCTCATTAGTTGTTCCGTGTTCACATGTAAGGAAGACTTTGTTTAAATGTCTTCTAAAAGTGTGTTCGCCAGGATTCCAGGTACATTCCGTTCAACCTCACCAACGAGTTTATTATTATGTGAGTTATAAGTTTGCAACGTTATGGAGCTTGTTTGTAAATATTGTTAAATAATATTATACAGTTACATCGCATAATTTATTAAATAACCCTAACGTTAACTGTATTCAACGCCATCTAGCGCCGCATTGTAAAGACACTAGATTATCAGAGATTTTCGGAAAATGTAAGTAGGTATTTTCTTTCGGGAAGCAATAATGAAACTGTGTAAATTGATAGTTTAAACATATTACACGCATTTATAAAACAATTTTAACGAAATTATGCGTATTTTACACAATAAATCAACAAAGACCAAAAAATAAAACCGGCTCTACAATGCATCTCAGAGTGATATCTTATCTGATAAAATTCATATTTGAAATTTAACATTAAAACTGTGTTTCTGTTGTTGCAGTTTATTCTTAATCTGCAGTTAGATTTTGAGCCTTCTTTTTTGTATTCCACAATTTTAACATCTCAATATTTAGACTCGCGTTTTTTATGTATATCTACTATTACACCTACTTTGGAAAAATATAAATATAACCAGTAATTTATAAATTAGCCATCCAATTACAAATTCCAAACATTTAAACTTTAAGTCGTTTAAAATAATGCAAACGGTTTGGGAGTAGCCATTAAACTGTGTTTAAACCTCGCAAAATATTCCCAAAGAGAAATTCAGTATCTCCGTTCGGAGATCGGGCGGAGATAACTCATGAGAAGATTATAATTTACTCTGAGGATTACAAAGCCTCCATACTAATTACTCCGTCGTAATAGCAGTATTATTATTAGAAAAAAATATTTGTACTCGTACATACAGCTATTTATTTTCACTTTGGTAAAACATAAAACAGAGTTATAACAAGATTGTTCACCTATCTGTACAGCTTGAGTAACTTGAAAATAGGTGATGCAATTATTAAAGGACCTTCGCCAAATAAAAAAAATATTGAAAGGTCTATGTGGAAAAGTACCAAATGATCCTAAAGACGACCTGATGTTAAGCAGTCGCTTCAAACCATTTACATTCAACTTTAAACAAGGCTTAAGTTTTACCTGAGGTTGTTCGTCCATGCGTTGTCATTATTAAAAATCCCGGAATCCCCGTGTATGAGACCGGAGTGTTACCTTATCAATGCTTACACGAGACTATCATTAGTAACTCTCAACAGCATATCCATAATAAATTAAAAATGTTGATCAACTATGAAAGCAGCTCGTGGATACTCATGATGAGGCAGTTTCGACAGTCTATTTAAAGTTATATTTTCCAATCTTAGTTTTGAGCGATGAAGTCCCGGCCCCGCGACCGCGCATTAATCACAAAAATTGAACCGATAATGTCGCTTTTAAAAAACTTTTATGACTTTTACGAAACACTTTTATGAAAGTCACCAGAAGTTAATGCTCTCATATCTTTTGATCATCTCTTCTAAAACTAAAATTCCTTACTAAATTGAATATAACTGTTATGATATTACGCTAATACTATTTGGCTGGACGAGATTAGACTAAGTTTTCTAAGTCTTATACATAATATACAATTGTTTTATTTATTTCCCATTATGATGTTTATTTATTTTATATAATTTAATTAAAATTAAATGTACTTCCTCATTATCCATAGTTAAGCAAAAAAGCAGCTCACAAAAATAATTACACACACACACTCACTGACAAACTCAGATCAAAGTGAAGTGCCAGTCCAGCGTATTGATATCAGGTGGCATGCATATTCGTTAGCTACTTTTGTGACATAAAAATGCTGAATCCTAAAGTTGACAATAACATGTGAAGCGGTGAGACCTTAATCCCACGACAGTGATAAGCCCGAGCTTTGACGGCAGATAATTTCCTGTCTCGTACGGTGTCCCTTGCTCTTAACTGGTGAACGAAGGCTGTGCACACAGTGCCACATACTTAGTACATTAGTCCCAGGAACTTTTCACATGCACGTTAAACTTTACCTCATATTATACATGTTAAAACGCTTATAAAATAATGTTTGATAGGAGGTGTGCATTGATAGTGCGTACATACTTATATTATTATATGTACAATTTAAAATTCAGTTCTGCGTCGTTGGTATTTTGTAATTACTCTATTTATACTGGAAGAGTAGAAAAGAGCGTGGAGACTACCTGATATTATATGCAGGCTGTAGTCTGTGGAGAACTATACGCAAACAAGACTTAAAATCCAGTTTGAAGTTGTGTAAAGATGTGTTGCTGTTTCTGTGAACTTTGGTCGCTTCACATCTAATCCTCACTTGTACCGACTGAACCGAAATTCAAGAATTGCTTCGTGGTATATTATAAGGGTGCTGGTGGTACCACATCGGTCGAACCACAAATCTACCGTATGTCCTATATCAACGCGTGCATCCGGCACTCACCATAATTTTGTTCAAGGGTTGTAAGACCTATGATGGTAAAAACTGGTAAAATCAAATATCTATAATTACGATAAAAAGTCTGGTAAAAGAAAAAATGAAAATTTATTTTTGTGTAGTATGAACAAAGTGTAAGCGAGGGTTGGCATCAAGCCGACAGTCTGTCGGCCGCGGTTGATTGAGCTGTCACCCCGCGGAGGACTTTACTCCGCCGCAACCTCTATTGCCCAACTAATTATTGCGGAACGCGGGATATTGTGCCACACTGTTATACAACTTTAAATTGACACGTCAATAACGTTCATCGAGTACCTCTTGAGTAAATATAACCTAAGAGCAGTTTTCGGTACTATACATTATTCTCTTTCTTATGCTGCCCAAATAAACTTAACTCCCTATAGCCTGAAAATGAAAGTGGAACGGGTTCCTGAAGGTGAAGACAAATACGTTACTATACTTATATACTTCAGCATTAAAATGGAACCACTCGAAAAAGTCAATCTGTCTTACTAGACATTTTAAAGTAGAACACAGCTGCACAAGATCTCTACGATAAGACAGAAATTGATGTGACGACCGTGCATATGTACACTAACGTCGAAGTTATATGACTACTTTTCGGATATTTTATAGTTACTTTTTTATTATGAGAGTAGCAATCCAGCGTGCAGACCACCTGAAGTAGTCGCAGTATCCTCAAGCGGGACCGCAATTGTATCGAGTCGCGTACGTAATGCACCTCTCCAAGCGAAATACAAGTTATTTTACTACGAATTATGGTTGCGATGATGGTTCCTCCCGGGTTAAATTATAAATCTAGTTCCTATTAAGTGTCAAAGAGTTATTTCTAGAAGTTTTCTTATATATTTAAAATTACCATTTTAATTTAGATACTATTGATCTGAAACTTCACTGGAAATGTATACAGTAGAAACAATGCAAATTTCTTCCGCCGTATTCAAATGGAGAAGACACCGATTATTATTGCTACATATTCGGGATTTCGAAGGGCCTTTATTAATAACCTTTCCGTTTAGCGCCCTCCGTTGAATTCCCAATTAACCTTCAGATAATACTCGGATAAAGATAACATTATTTGGATTTCAAAGTTATTATGTTTATCCGTCATTATGACTAATAGGTTGCAGAACTATAATTTGACGGGGAGATAACGCCGTCGTCCGTGTAATCTACTGTTAAACGATTGTTGTATTTCCTTCGAAGGGTGCTAGTTTACTTGCAAACGAGGCGACCATCTCTGATACAACTTCAGTCCTATTCGATTTATTTGCTCGCAAAAAGCTTAATAAATTAAATAGCATAATATTAGCAAATTTAATTGATCACGCCATAACAAAGGTCCGCAGAAATGAGAAATTAAAATTTATCCGAAGTCACAATGTCTATTTCAATATATATTTTTTAGAAAAGTTATGTAATAAAATATCGAATAAAAATCTTATCGACTCACTGTATCCGTTAGTGAATAATTTACATAAGTATCAAAAATATAGAATGGTTAATAGTATTCCACTATGAGAACAATCGAATCAGTCTTGTTTGTACAAATGTATGCGTGTCTTATTGCGAATATGACAATATTATTGTTTCTTGTAAAAATATTCAGCCAATTGTATTCGGAAAGCCACATTTCTTTTCTTTGCTTGTGATCATTGTATGTAATTTGTGACGTTCGTGACGTATACGATGTGTGGGATGTTCCATTACAAGGCCACCACCTCACATTACATACATACGTGAAATGCTAATTTCAAATTACATTATAGGAGGTGGGGGTACCATAAAAGCAAGTGGCGTCAAGAAAACTTTGTATTATTTTACTTAAACAATAACATAAACGTCGAGACGATTTCCTACGTAACATCGAAGTAAACATGGAAAATCACAATTATTATTTTCTGGTACTGTTTTAATTTTTAACAATTCATTAAAATGTTACCTTTTCCTAAATTGCACAAAATAAATGTATTTGTAAGTATTCATAACCAATTCTCAACTAAAGATACAATTCAAAATAGTATATTCGTAGTAGAAATAGAGTCTATTTTTGTGTATTGTATAAACATCTTACAAATAAAGCGAATGACAAATAAAAGTATTTCTAACTGTAAACAATTGAGTACAAAATTAAATTAACATTTATTTACCTGACTGAGAGAAAACGTATCTTTGTTTATACTGACTTTAGTTTATTTCATTTTAGTCATTTATATTTATACTACTTATATTTTAAAAGTTTCTGTTATATTATATAAGCTGTTGATAAGATAGTACACTCTATACAGTTCGACAGGACAGGTACCGCTGTTACGTCCATTTGTTGTGGTTGGCTATTCCTGCATTTCGTCAGCAACATGTGGTTGCCTGCCCTCATTTACATGAAAGCCGACGACATCTTGGTGTCTTATGACATTGATTTCAGTTCTCAAGAGTGAAATCGTAACTAGGATTGACGTCAGCAAAACTTCGATTCTATAGAAATTGTTTATAGATTTTAATGGGCCTCGTTTCCTGTATTAATTTTACAAAACGTAATATTATCAAAAATATGTTCCACATGTAATACATAAAAGCAGTGCCGATGTATCACTGGTTATTTGTTTTCCAGTAAATAATAATCAAAGTTTTTTAAATTTTGGAACCCTGCATTCGCATTTTATTATTCTTGTCACAAGAATATGCTACAAAAATGTGGCGGTTATATAGAGTTTGAACACGTTATGTCAATCGGTTGAAGGGGTCGGAAGAGTTTTACGAAGCCGGGACGTGCTCTACATTTTCAATTCGCCACGAGAGGAAAACGGTAAATAATTGACGCGTCGAGTTTGCGGTACAGATTGAAATACGGATTTAAAATTTGACATCTTGTCCTTGCGGCGTACGTACCTACATGCGGCACACACGACATTAAGAAAACCATGTCACACATAAGTGTGTTAACCAAAAGGGCGTTATTTTTAGTATAAAGTATAACAAAAAGCTTTCTACACGTACTCCTTAATTTACATCCACACTCTTATGCAGAAACCATCTAAATCTTAAATGAACAATTGTCTTGGACGAGATTAAAATACGGGTCTTCGGATACGATACTATCGCATCGCGATTAATCGGTATACAAAAATCATCATCGACAATTTATACATATACGTATGTGAGTCTAAATGATCTGTTTATTATATCTATAAAATAGTTGTTCGTTATTGACTACATTAAAAGTGCAAGAAAATCATTATTCTAATAAGAAATTAATTGATAGGTACAGATTATTTTGTATTTCATATCTCTAATACATAAATTTACCTTTGAATCTTACCTGCGACGACCAGCAACGTAAAAATGACTTTATACACCATTGTTGAACGGTGCGACCATTTAAAATTATGACTCTGTAAAAAAAAATAAGCGTAAAGGACAAGATTATCAGTTTTATTTACACTTTTATCGCAAAGAATGTTTTTAATGAACAGTCGATAACGGTGTTGCTTATTTATAATTAATATTAATAAGTAATTATAAATCAGTACAATAACAAAATAATAAGCCTACAAATGGCCAGAAGAGTTTTAACGTCGTATTTATAAATATGTTTTTGATTAATATAGTTAAGCCATGTCAAGTATAACAGTTAAAAAAACAACTATATTTATTTAATTGGATTGAGATATAAGTTTGAGTTGAATCATATAACACATTCTATTTTGTATCAGACTTTAATCATATTTACTTCTCCAAAACGAAACACCTTACGAGTCGGTGGTAGTTTATTGACGTTCAAAAAGAATTCTGTACAGAATCTACTTTGAATAAAAATATTTTGATTTTGATTTTTATCTTATTTTATCAAATTAAACAAAATGACGGTAGAATGTTTACAATAGTGTAATAGACCAACTTCCGTAGTATAATATCTGGTAACGGGACCTTCGGAAAACTCAAACACAAGCGCTGCCGTTTCACCACTGATTAATATCAAGAGATTTAAACTGCTCCCGCCAAAGGACGAAGACAGTTTGAAAGCTTCGGATCTATATGTATTTAATGCTGCATTTTATGAAGTTTATTTTGCTCAGTTTAAAGGGATATACAAAAAAATATATACAAAATACATATACAAAATAATATATATACAAAATTTCCAATAAAGCAAAATGAAAGGACTATGTTTCACTTACACGACTCTGTTAGGCACTATTGAAGGAAAATTTAAACTGATCGCTATTAACATTTGTCGCCGAAATGGGAGATTAATTAATATTTATTTGTACATACACACAACTGAATAAATAGAAATGTGTGCCGATGTTGTTTGTTCATCTACATATATTCCAGCGACGAAATAATTGATATATGTCAAGAGTATACTGTTAATGAGTGCAAAGTCTATCAAACCTTATGTGGCCAGCGAGATAGACTAGGGCCTACTCCTATCCCAGCAGTGCCATAGTAATTGGTTTATACGATTTTCAACGAATATCATAGCGGAACTTATAAATTTTATTATACATGTAACGGGTACTCACAATAATTGCTATTTAATTGTCGGTACTTCGAAACAGTTGCGTGGCTCGTGGTCACGACGAGAAGATATTCGAAATGATGCGTGAAATAGTATCTTATTACATATTTAATTTTACCTTATCGAGGAAGCATGCGATAAGCCTCATCACGCACCAAGTTGGCTTCGACTTTCGTGAGGCATGTTATTACTCGTAGTTAGGAATGAGTTTAAATGATTTCAACTTAACGCCTACAATAGATTGGAAGGAAGTTACGCTTGTTATGGATAAAGAAGGAAATAACGACAATTTAGTACTCATTTTTTATTTAACTCGCCTTTAAAAATTCTTCAAGTGTGTATACAACACATAAAGCAAAATAATAGATAACTTAATAATGTAGTAGAAGAAACAATGATGTACAAATAAAGATATCTGGTACATAAGAATATTTATTAACCTTGTAAGTAAATTAACCTTGCCCTTTCTAACGATTTACAGATCGACTAGAATTTGATTTTTTATATTCTATTTCGATACTGTACATTTAACTTTTATTTTAATAATGTTAAAAAATACCCCTACATTCTATGTTTGATACAAAAAATCCTATTCATTGGATGGTTATCGAGGACTCGGCGAAAAGACGCCCGAGGCCTTAATATCATCTCTTAAAACAAGCTTATTTTAAGCTTACGTCCAAATATGCAACTAGAACACTAAATTAGAAACGATACATTTAGTTCTCATAAAATCGAAGCATTGCTCTCCATTCATCTTTTAACAAGTATAAGTACACTTAATCATTGTACATTGTGTGACAGAAAACAATTTTGATACATGGTTGTTTAAAAAAATTGTAATGAGGATTCGAATGAGATCGATGCTAATGGATGGCAATGACGTCATTCCTGTCTTAGAGACGTCAGACTTATTAAATCGATTTTGCACCCATGCATTTTTAAACAAAATCGGTCGATACGTGGCCCTTGAAGGTAAATAGTACGTCGGAAATAACTTCATTTCAATGAAACGATACTAGAAAAGTTAGCTAACCTTGGGTATGTTTAGTGTTTACTCGTTTTGTCTTTTTTATTTTGTATTTGGATGCTTATACTTTCTAATTACTTCTTAAAGCACAATTTTGTGCTGTTTTTGAAATGTGTTTTAAAATATTTTTATATATTTTTACAGATATTTGTATTTCTATTTTTCAGGTAAGTTCCGACTTGGTATTTCCGTGAAACGGTAAAAAAAATAATTACTTAGGTTATTTGGATACATAAATCTCTACATTGTATGCTGGCTAAAATATTGTCACTTGATGCATATAGAAAGTAAACAAGGTTCTATACTGTTATATGTAATAGTATCAACACGACAGCACACTGCCCAACTCAATCCTGTCTTAGGTAGGCAATAGAATGCAGTGTAACCTCGACAACTCAGAGCGTCTCGTATAGTATGGTATTCTATATCTTCATATTCCCTAGAGACCAGAAGAAGATAATATTAACACTGTTGTTATCTGACAGAAATAGAGGTAGTTATGGTGCCTCCGCAGTCATACTACAAAAGGCTCAACAATCTTTAATAACATTTTTAATATTTTACACACATACAACTTTACATATATTTTTTATTTATACTATAGAGTTTCCAAGCATTCGTACTTTATACACAGAAACTCAATAATTCAATGCGATCGATTCAATTCCTTTCCTTATTCAAACTCAACCGTAGTAGTTAAACTACGAGAACATACATTTTAAATTCCCTTTGAGGCCTGTCTCGGTAGCATTCAGTCGCAAGAAAAGGTGTCCCAGAGCCCGCTACGCCTTTAATTAATTTTGTTTGTACGAATCCGTTTGAAGATCGATTACTAATCGCTCCGATCGGCGATAATCGAGTCTTTATTTGATTATTCCCATTAACGTGCCATTAGGGGAGTCCAAATATTCCCGTCTAAGGATGTGTTTACACTTTACTGGTAAATAATGAATGAAAATTATTTTTTTATTTGATACACAAAAATATGTACTTCTATGTAAAATTTTATGTAAACGTTAATCCCCTTTGCTTTGCCCTCGAAATATGAAAAAAATACTGCTGAAAAACGCAAAATTTAATTTATTTTTGCATAATAGTCTGTAACATAACCAGTGGAACATGCACTCTATGTACAAAATTGGCACTAAATTAGATCTGTATTATTCGCGTTATACAAAAACAAATCAATAAGCAATCAGACGACACATGAAAGGTGCGCCCTACTGGAAGCGAATCATGATCAATTGTAGGTTACACTGTATACTTTTGATATATCCTTATGATATATATAATACCCTTATCTACCCTGACTCTTGCAGCAATAATTTATATATTGAGTGCTGAGCACGGATCTCTTCCTCAACTGGAGAAAGTCTAGAGTAAACACCGTAGGGTAGAGTAGGTATTAGTAGGCTTTAGAGATAGTAGGTAGAGTTATGGGTTACCAGCCTGACTATGCAACCGTGTCTACCAACTGTCTCTATCTATGCAACAACCCTAAATGGTTGTCTAGTGCACCCTTTATAAAAGTGGCCACTAGAGATCGCCCATACACATTCAGACCGCGTCAAATTTTGCATTATGTAGTCGATCGCTCACGTTCCACACGGGCTGCGGGGCTCTGCACGTTTATCTCAACTAATTATCTACTAATGTAAACCCTCTATTTTAAAAGTAATATCTCTAGTATTTCTAGAAACGAAATCTTGGCGATACAATGTACTAAATAATGTGCTGTGATTATGCGCTAGAAAGGACTGAGTGTTGCTGTCGCGCCTAAAATATGAGTATCCCATTTATCTTTTTGTTAAAGGAGTGTCGAGTTCTGTTAAGGGCATGCAATATTTATGTTACGAATATACGTTTGCAATTACATGTTTTTTGTTTTACTGAAAATAAAGGGAAAGTGAAACAAAAAATTCAACTGTGAATACATATACATATATGTAAGTAATTTAAAAGATTAAATTGGTAACCAAAAATCGATAACAAAAACCGTTCATTTCATAGTGCGTGTCGAAAATTTGTGGAAAAAAATAGTGCATGTTTAAGATGTTTTTATTCTCATTATTTATTCGATCCTATACTTTAAATGTATCCAATGACACGGGAGAAAGAAGTGAGGAAATCAGTATTTTGTTCCGTGTCTACAAATGGAGAAAAGACCCGACATGGTTAAAGTCCGACAAGTTTTAAATTACATGCCGAAAATAGACATAATTAGATACAAACTCATATAGCCCGTGGACCAATTAAAATAAGTTTTTACTTATTAAAGGTATACCAAATATTTGGCGATACCAAATATATACGATTACGCAAAGCCAAATGAACCGCTGTCATAACAACTGTTACTAGTGGTAGACATATTTACAATGATTGTAATTCAAAATTGTAATGATCTCAAAACTAAACGTCTCAAGGGCCCGCGGCGCTCGAGCCAGATTTAGTAAATTGGTACTCTTAAAGATACGTTATCCACATCTCGTAATATGTGTGTATGTTAATATTAATGACGTAACTGAGCGCCTGTGGATAATGTTTGTCTTCGCAGACAACTCTACGCTACTTTTAATACGCTTGGGACCATAAAAAGAATAACTGTAATAGTTCTGTTTCCCAGCTGGACACGAATCTACCTCCAGCTGGTTGTTCCACGTTGCTTCAATAGAGATACGAAATATATTCCAAATGATTTCTAGTAAGCCTACTTGTGTTTCTAGTAGCATGGTGATTTTATTTCGTTATTGTATTCTTTAATGGAAACAAACCATATTTGTCGATTGAAAAAAATGTAACTTACTAAGAATGAAATAGTAATTAAAATCAACCCCTCAGACGTCCATATTTTCTCTGACATTTACAAAAATGTATATCTCATATAAAATCTGTGTCATCTATAATGTCTAAAGATCGAAGTTATTTATAAAAATACCTGGGTTTGAAACCCAGAAAGAAATAATTTCGTTTTAATCATGGTTATTAACAATGAACTCAATTTCATTTATTATTCACAACTATTATATGTATACTTGGTTAATTTTGTCAGACGTATCATTATTTAGTTATTTCAAAAATATATTTTTGGCTATACGGTTTGAATGTAATATCATCGCGGAATTTATACATTTTACTATATAACGGTGCTCACGAATAATGCTTTTTAATGGTTTGGTTTCGCCGTGACCACGAGCCATGCTACTAGTTCGAAACATCGCCAATATAACAGAATAATTTTTTTGGCTGTTTTACTAGTAAAAAAAAGATTATGTGAAGAAGAAAACTGAATAATTTCCTTCACCTCGGCACCATTTTGTTTGCTCGGCGGTGTACGCGCGTGTCAATATGTGCTCTTCAATATTCATTGCGGTGTACGAATTCTACGCGTTATAACGTTTAACTATTATTATAATGTACTTACTTGGCGGCGTAAATAGTTTTATATTCACCGCACGTCTTACAAAAATCTGCGTAAGTAAAGCAACGTCTAAAAACCCACAGGCATCTCTCTTGTAAGATAATAGGACGGCTGTTCTTGAACATTGACTTTACTAAAATTTGGTTAGCTAGATGTTCTGACATTCACTTTTTTATTCTTGTTGTATTATTACATGATTATAATGTATAAGTGACTTGAACATCGTAGACGGGAATTTTTCTGCCGCATAAATAACGTTTGATGAGTTTGTCACAATGAAATTCTTACGACAGTTTCTACGCAATGAGTGAACCAATTCCAGAAAAAATGAATTCTGTATCACGAACATGATCATCAACGTGTAGTTACTACATTTTTCAATAAAATTTCATTAAAACTTTATAAAGAAATATGCATATACACAGAACAAGATATCGAAGAGTGGCGTAGTGAAATATGCAATGTTGCTAATAAAATTCACTAGATCGTTCTTGGACAAAACCCTACAAATTTACAACGTAAAGGTTTAATATAAACACGATTCAGACTAAATAATAAAAATGACAAATAAACACAACGATAGTATGTATAATAATAAATGGCGAGAACGCTGGCGATCAAAACCATACCTACATTTCTTGAATAAACTCGGAGATGTGCCAAAGCTTTGACAAGTGTTCAGATTGTGTGAAAACTGACATATGAACAACAAAAATTATTGTTACCTTAACATCAACTGATATATATCTTCGCTTATATATCTCCTAAACCAGAATTTTGAAATTTTTAATCGTAATACATTGCCCGTGGAAACAAAAGATAGTCTGCGTCTCGTTTTGTGCCTCGTAACTCCTTACATTTTTCGTTGTAAACACAGATGAATCTTGCTACTTGCTTGTCCCCACCCAGGTTATTTGAACCTGGCGCAACGTTCGAGATATAACGCGAGTCATATAATTTAGTTTATAGTACATTTTTAGCCTTTCCCTTCGTCTTATATAACAAAACATTAAAAAATACGGAGGTTTTATTTTGTCATACATAATGTCATACAAGTTTTTATTATCAATTGCACTCCGTTAGGCTATTTCAAAAATTCTTTCCTATATATTAAATAATGCTTACTTATATAAATAACCTATCTGCAAAATTTTAGTATTTTCCTTTCAGTAGTTTCGGCTGTGCGTTGATCTCTGGTTTAGTCAGTCACCTTGCTTCTTTTGTATATAGATTAAAACCAGATTTAATATTCAGTGACCAAATTCAATGGAACGTTTTAACAGTTTAAACAGTAACTCAGTTGTGCCAATCCGAATCAAGTTACGAGACGGTCCCAAGGCATCCCAATTCGCATAATGATATTGTCCTTTCAGAACGAAGCTGTTTCTCTTCAATGTATATTATATAATTCCAAGGTATTCAAAGTAAATAATGTCTACTTAGGGGAAATATTTTTATGGAAAATATTAATAAATTATTAGTACATTTTTTCTTTATCGTTATTATTTGATGTAATTGAGTTTACAAATAGTATTTATGCTCCTATTGCCTATTGAGACTGTTCATGTTTCTCCATGTTCATAGTCGTGATTGTTATTAATTGATGCAACTAAACTTTTTTAATTGATAACAATCGGGATCTTATGAGGATTTAAAATATTCAACTTATGACTTAAAATTCTGCTAGATTTCTATCAGAGGCCATAAAAATGGTTGTAGCCATTCTTTTAATTAAATCTCACTTAAAGTCCTAACAATTGCAGGAATAATTGTAGATAATATTAACAAAATATCAAAGTACGTCATTAATTGTACAAAACCCAAATCCAGTTACTGCGGATCCAAATCTCGTATATTGTCCCAAACCCTACATCCGTGATCAAACATCGACTTGGCTCGAGTGGAAGAGCTGGCTCAAGTATCATTCTGCAACTTTCACTCAAACATTTCACACGTTGATACGAAAGTTTTAACGTTTGAAAATTTTCTTACTTGTTCTTTTTTATGTGAAAAGAGTAGCAAAGGAGCATGCAAACCACCTGATGTTAAGTAGTCGCAGCCCATAGACATCCACGTACAATCATAAACACGAATGAAATCTCATCTGAGCTTAAACGTAGATACGTTGCTACTCCTGAGGACTAAGATGGTCACCTCGCTTTAAAGTGTAGCCGGTAAATGTACCTCTCCAACCGAAACACAAGTAATGCTTTACGACGGATTATGAGAGAGGCGGTGGTACCTCCCCCGACGATCGATATAGTTCTCCCATTTTAAACCTTTGTTCTCTTCTGTCTTCTTGCATCTTTGATTCGCAGTTTTTGAAGATCTAATATCCACGCCGGGCGCAGTTGGCAGCTAAATGAGAGAATACTGGTGATAAAAAAATCTAGTGCTTTTTCGTGCTTCGAAAGGCACATTAAACAGTGTCCCACCGCAAGAGATCCCACCATAGGGATTCCAAATAAGGGTAACAATCAAGTTAGGTTAGTTTTTCTTTGAATCATATGAAGAAGAAGATGTATCAGATAACGTAGGAATCCTATTAAAACTAGAAAACTCAAAATAATCCGTTTAGTCTTTTTGTAATTTATTTAAATGTATTCTATCACATTTATAACGTCATATCTAGCGTAATATCTCAAAAGTACCTCATAAAGCTACATGTTTTTTAATTTTTGTAATATCATAGGTTTCCGGTAATTTAATGTTAATGTCTAAAAAAACTTAGTTTCATGGAGTAGTAGTTACTACCCCTATATGATCTTTATGTCTAGTGCTTTAAAAATTGGTATATGTATATATCTGTAAAGTCTGTATACTAATGCGCAGTAAGAACCAGTAGCCAGAACCTACATTGACATCCGCTCACTCTACCTACAGTGAAGTCTTACGTGACGACCAATTGTCCAATTTACGCTGACCCATCCCACCTAATGAACCTTTCCCTAACCCACTTAAATGGATTGCATGCGGGGAGCGCGGTAGATCCAAGTAAAGTGGTGATTAAGTACAGGTCAGCGCATTAATATCCTATTTATACGGCACTGCATTATCGATTTGCTAAGAGGCTCCATTTGTCATACGTATACGTAATAGGATGCCACTGTGGGGGAAACCTCTCTGTTTATTTATTTATGACGTCAGATGGCCACTACGAATACTGTTGTGAATAATGTATGCACATACGGTTAATACATGTGGATGTGGTTGTATGAGAAACAGAAATGTCTATTTTTTTTTAATCACTCCGGATTGTAAATACGCGAAGTGCTTAAAAAGATTTTCTCGAACGTCTGCTTCGCGTGTTTGCTCAACAAAATCAGATTTCTGTCACATCTGAAATTCCGAGATTGTGGCCCAAAACGTTCTTCTGTAAATTTATTAGAGGTTGGGATGTTTTGCGGCGTCTTCGGTTGCTCTCGTTTTTAGATATTTATCTGGAAAGTGACCATTTTCCAACTTAATTCAATCGGAGCTCATGAATTTTAATACAGGTGTGCTGTTGTGTGAATTAGTTCGTGATCCAAAACATAAATTTAGATTAAATCGATGATGTTGATAAACTCATCCCATATATAAAATTTAGGTGTGCATATGTTTGTAATTCTTGCCCTAAACAGTTTTTGAATTGTTTTTTGTGTACCTCTGGACTTAACAGGATGGTTTTTAACTCATATTAGGACCGTAGTACGTGGCGATATTATTGAGGTTCAAAATTATTTTTTGTACATCAAATTTTGGTTTTAAATTATTCTATTCCTCACATTAAAACATATCGCAGGCATTCAAGTTCCTGCTTGGAAAGGATTTAATTAGTTTTAGTGTTAGTACAATATAAAAAGAAAATAACATTTTACTTTTATATAATCGTAAAGACTTTAATTCAATGTCGAAAAAGTTAATCTCGATCGTATTAAGCAGGAGAGCTAAAATACCGCAATATTTGCGAAGACGAAATAAAATGCCGCTACGTTTCCCTCAGCGATATAAACGTAATAAGCAGCAACAATCTGCTTAGCGCATAACGAGTGGAAAAGTGGCGAGATTGAAACTCATCGCGAGCCATCTTCTACTCAAATCAGACGGCGGACCAATGTAAACATACAAACCGTTATTTAGATTGTCTCGATCTGCTATCCATTGCACACTCCGTTACATTTTCAGACATCTGCTGACAATATTTACTTTGTCTTATATTCGCTATTATCGAATGTACATTTTGCCAATAATGATAAGAGGTAGTACAAAATTTGTTATTGATGAACTCCCTTTGCGATACTCATGTGCTCACATTAAAGTGAACAATATTTTATTCATAATATCAAAATATGAAAATTGAATGAATTTTCCAACATTTTGTAGCTACGCTTATTCATTGAAGTTAAGTTCCAACTACAAACTACTAGTAACTAAAGGTAACGACGCTGTGTTTTGGTACGAGACCTAGATATGGTAGAATTATGCAACGTTCCACGTTTGCCATCATGGCAACGCATCTACGATCGATTTTAAGATCCACTAATATTTAATTTTGAGCAGAACAGTTCGTAAATGACCGTGGCCAATTATTAATAACAGGCTTACTATCATCTCTTAAATTAGGCTTATTCATGCTTACTTCCATATTTAGTATTTCGGAACACTATTGGGGTGAAAGTATGTAAAAACGAAGTACTTCTTTCAGCAAGAAATCAACAATAATTTATTATATTGAATTAACAGTATGAAAACTAAATGAAAAAAGTTCTGATACACGATAGTTTTAAAATGAGACGGTGAGGCCCCAAGTGGGCTGTTTGTAATTAGCTATTTTTACTACATGATTGATTTTTTGTTACGTATTTTATAAATAACAAGACGAGACACAGAAAAAAACTAGGTTGATAGCTCTCCACGACGTTTGTAAAGTGTAAAGATGAGTCGTTCCGGTGCGAGTAGTCTTGGCTCATTAGCGACCACAAACAGCGTAGTTTTGAACACGGATGAAAGGTAAGAATCACTAAAGATTCAAACTAAAGTGACCTAAAGGGCAAAAACCGAACTATTTAAAGAACTTATCAAGTCATTGTGAGGTAACTTTTAATAGCATATAACTCCTGATAGTAAGTGATCGCTACTGATCAAACATCTGTAATCAATTCCAAATAGGATGGAAGTCCTACTAGTGTTGTTTACTTAGGGCTTGAAATATCTTGTGTATATTCACTCACTACACCTTAAAAATAACCGTTCATAAAACTATAATAGGTGTTGAGTTGAAAACTCTCGTTTATTTATTCATATGATCGATCTATTAAGATAGAGATCACATTCTTCTAGGTTGTAAATTAAAATAGTACCACTGTCATTGTTTGACAAGTTTACATTTATTATATTATATTACATTTATTATATTTATTTATTATATTATATTTACATATATATTTATTCTCTTGCCCAATTTACAAAAAAAACTTAACTTATTATGTACCAAAACCTTCCTCAAGAATCACTGTACCTGTTGTTGAAAACTGTAAGACAATCTGTCTTAAACTTTTTGAGTTTAATACTAATTGACAGACACAGACGCGACGGGGAATTTTGTTTTATTATGTATTTAGAGATGTATGGTTGGCTATTTAACTTTGCCACTCGGAAGTACATGTTCCGTACGTTTTGGTCCACAACTCGGTGCCGGCACGAACTGGCGAAGTGGGTCTCAAGTTGTACACAATGCGCTGGATGCTCTCATTGTTTCACGCTCATGACCAGGCGAGCATGGACCTCGGCCGGTCGATACTGCGTATGACGTATTGGAAACGCATCGACTAAATTATTTACCTAACACTTATTTAATTAAAATGACATTCGTACCTATAGTTTGTGTCATTTGTTTATACATACAAATAAATTAAAAAAATATGTCGGCAAAAATACAAAATTAACTCCAAAAACATAGACGCGTGCGTTTTATGTTTTTAGAAAGGACGAAACAATGATAGAAGAAATATATACGGTTAACTTTTTCATTTAACAGCATAATTGAATTATATAATTTTAATTTGTAAGCTGTTCTTTTATATTATTAAAAGAGTAAGGATAATAGCTTCATCACTTCGCACATCCACAATAGGGTACGCGCGCCACTCAATTTTTCGCAGTATTAAATGTGCCAAGAGTAAATATAACTTTGAAAATATTATTGTAATTATTATACGAAAAATAAACAACGAACGTGTTACGCCCGCCATTGCGAAATATACATCATGTATCGTCAACAAAATTTCGTATTGTGTACAAAGCAGCGCAATCTCACCGACTTGCGCCATTTGCACGCGCGCATAACTGTTTTGAGATTTTTTTATTATATACCCTTTAAAGTTTAGAAAACATTTTGAAATTAATTTGCTTAAAGAAAGGAATAATGGAGAAGAATACACAAATGTATGTTTATTAAATTAATAGAGAACTATAGTTCGACCAGGGTGGTGCCACCGCCGCCCTTATAATCCGCTGTAAAGCAATACTTGTGTTTCGATTGGAGAGGTGCGGCTGCTGGCTACACTTTGAAGCGAGACCACCATCTTAGTCCTCAAGTGTAGCAACATATCTACGTTCGAGCTCAGATAGGATTTCAGTCGTGTTCCTGCTTGTACGTGGATGTCTATGGACTGTGACGACTTAACATCTGGTAGTTTGCATGCTTCTTTTCTACTCCTGTCGTTTAAAAAAAAATCTCATGTTAATTGATTACTGTAGCCCACCTACCGAAACACAAATGTTGCTTCATGGTGCATTATGAAAGTGGCGGCAATAACGTTTCGGTGGGACTACAGTCTTAGCAACTACCTATATCTTTATAAATCAAAATATATATCACCTTTAATATCTATGTACAGCTTTATACAATAAAACTGGTCTAGGCACCGTGGAGTGCCAATCAACCCAGCCAAATGCCAGGCTATTAACTTAGGTAGTTCCTGACTGCTGGCCAGGGTCGATCTTAATTCTTTGCCCGCAATCAATTATAACGGCTCACAAATTCCAATTTCGGAATCGTTGAAGAATCTTGGTCTTTATATCGACAGCTCCCTCAGTTGATGTACGCAAGTTACATAGTTAGTTTAAGTGAAATGTCTCGTAAGGTTATAGTCACTATGCGATCTTTATACCGCCTAAGACACTTTCTACCTATAAAGACCAAAGTAATGCTTGTCAACGCACTTA
>DWON01000818.1:0-28864 GCA_018251015.1 Phocides pigmalion okeechobee | reverse complement strand
TCCCCAACCGAAACGCAATACATGAAGAACATGTTGCTTTACGGCGGGTTATGAGGGTGGCGGTGGTGCCGCCCCGGTCGAGCGCTAACGGCTCTACCACCTTGTCTCTATGTCTGTATCTGTTTGTTTGTACACGCTAATTTCAGAAAGGGCTTATCCGATTTGAATGCAGTTATTAGGATTATATTGTGTTGGGCTTCACTTAAAATTTCGTCTTTTTTATTTAAATCGGTTAGCAAATAAAGTAGTTATGTCAATTTAATTCAATCATCACAGATGAAGTGGTGGGCACAGCTACTAATGAAATATAATTTAAAATATAGATATATTTAACATAGTAAATAATAATGATAGAACTTCTTGACACTGCTTCGTTTAAGATAGAAATCTGTTTCGAACTTACATTACAATACACGTACGAATTTATGTGCATCACGTTTAAACTACTTAATATTTTAACTCTCAACCTGTTCACCGTTTGTGAAACTTTACGGGCATAACCTGTCATCTACTTCAAAGCTACGTGATCAACATCACGTACTAAAGTAATAAAACATTGTAACTAATTTTGTTTTATATCATTTTATAACTAGCAGATGAGAGTAACTTATATTATATTAAAAAGTAGACATACATAGTAGATATAAAAAGTAAACATGAAAATAAATGGTCCCTACCACCTATGGACATTTATAGTTAAGCCCACATTAAATCGTAATCCTTCCCTAATACTAATATAGAACTTCTCGTTTAACATATAGAATACAGCAATTTTACACTGCTGATATATAACCTTATGGCAAAAAACATGCTATCATCATCATGTATCCATTACTGTCCCGCTGCTGGACTCGGGGACCTTCTCCGAATGAAAAAGTTCAGGCAATAATCTACTGCGATGGTTAACACATACCGTTGATAACTTAAGACTTTTCCTACGTAAAATTTGCTCATACGATTGTATGAACTAAATCATTGTATTAATAAAATAACATACCAACTTATTTTAAACTACAAAGTTTTATGTACAGAAAATAACCTTAATGGATAAACTTATTTGATGAATATACAATTTAATTAACTAAATAAGTAAATGTATAGAAATATAGTGTAAACGGTGTCAAACGTAGTGACATGCCGATAATTACATATATATGTACATATTACACATTTTTTTCCTTTCCAATACCATTAATTCTACAATTCTCTAATTCTCATCCAATACCATTAATACACCCACACTACGTTTCCTAAAATATACAAATATGGATTACGGGTATGCATGAATCAGTTCCTGCCTTTAGTTTCATACGTAAAATACTAGTCATGACCGCATGATTCACATCAAACTTGCTATGCTATTTTTTCACTGTTTTTTATGCCGTAACAATGCGCTACCGACGCCTTTTGTCTTGCAAATTCAGATACAAATATTACGGAAGACAGCTTACTGCTAATTATTTGAATTCACAAATGAATACAACAATCAGCGAAGTTTTTCCCAGTGAAGAGTCACCATACCTAATCTGACAATACATGCATGTACGATGTTTCCGTGTAGGTCCTTAGTTACCAGCCCACGTATATACTCCCGAGGTTGTCCAACAGCCTCGTACATCGTATACCAATATTATTATTCTATGAGGTTTGTAATGAACAATACTAGAGAATGCCACTTTGCAGTTCCATCTATTATTCTTAAGATCTTCCTTATAACTGACTGTTTAAATGAAACATTAATGTCCGAGTAATCACTTAACATATTGTAACTAATTAAGAATAATTAAGGCCAGCTGGAACATATAATGCACAGAAGACATAGCGAAACGGTTTTTAAATTATTTATTGTAAAATTGTTTTAATTTTAATAATTTTATTTTAAACAATTGATATATAGACGATATTTGTTATAAATAATATTTTTATTATACTTTATGATAACACATAATCATTTACAGTTAAAATAACATGATTATACTCCAACCGAAACAGAAAGAAGAAGTGATTTTTAGGGCCAATATTAAATTATTTTGTTTGCCTCGTGTCAATATCCCTAATTACCTAGGAGTACCGTGCTTTAAATTGCCTCATTATGACCTTCGTGGTTCAGCAACTCCCAGCTATTGTTCAATAAATTACTAATTCCGTCTCTAATTCGTACCACATCCATTGTTTCCCATAAACGATGCCCTATTTAACGGATACTGCACATCTCCAGAACACTGTCATGTAGGATTGGCAATACATATACTTTTGAAGTCAATATATACGAAAAAGAATGATACGCTATATAACGATCAGTAATATTCTATCATCTTCTTCTACTCGAATACTCCCATAAGCGCAGATGTAAGATATGTTCTCTTCGTATGTTTTTAAATATACATACGCACATATATTTTTCATAAGTTTTCCTTATGGTGAAAACTTTTGTAATAAGTCATGTTATATACACTATTCAAAATAAAGTCAATGAAAAATAAGAAATCAATAGGTCAGTAATATGAAGTTAACTACATGTTAACAATGGAAGACATCATAAGATACTAATTTATTTATAGAAAAGATCTTCTTTAATTAAAAAATGTAAAAAATCCAAATTATTACTACTTTACCGCAACGCGATTACTTACACGACACGACTCCTTGACACGACAAAAAGTTATAATGGCTGTGCAATGAAAAATGTACATTCTTTGTTTTTGTGCGCTTCAAATTAGGCACAAACTTCATTACCATTTAGTTACTTACTAGAAGTAACTTGTTTTTGCGAGTCCTTGACATCGTCAATAATAAACTGTTGTTGCTACAATAGTGACTCCCACGTAAATCTAACCTACGATTAATAGCTAACACGCAAAACAAGTCTCATGGGCGTAATATTTATGATATGTTCCAATACACCTGAAGAGCTTCCAGCAAATTATAAGTCCTTAATTCAGTAAACTGTTTCCTAAAACTGCTTAGGAAACAGTTTACTGAATTAAGGACTCATAATTTGCTGGAAGCTAATGCTATACGATTTACATACGAACAAAAATATTAATTGCAATGACTAAGTAAACAAATAGTAATGAGACATATGAAAAAAATACAAAATTCAGCAAAATTTAAGATTCTGATTAAAACCTAAATTTATTAGATACATAGATATACTTTTAAATAGACTATTTTTAGCAATTAAGAAATTACTGTATAGTGGAAAATCGTTGACTCTTTTATTACGTCCGCTTTATAAGTCCATGTTGTATGTATGTTTTGTACAATTTGACATATAAAGACCTATACATCTATATAAATTATATTCTTACCAGATTAAACAGCTTTCCATTTGATAATTCATTTCTAATAATAATTTAATCACTTATCATTATGCTCATGAATTTTATGTAGATATATGAAAACAAAAGATAAACCGAAATAAAGACAATAATTTGCATACTTTTCCCAAAACAATAGTTAAAAAGCATTTTATGAAATTAAGGCAAAAACAATTGAATCAATTATTTTTAGAATTATACTAATTTGTAACATATATTTATTGTTTGCCATTACGATGCATAAAAAAAATTCGCAATGCATAAACATTTATTCGTATTTTGTTTCTGTTTTTAAGATGTTTGCTTGCGGAGCCCTGGCGGTGTTGGACGGGTACAACAGTCAACAGGATCCAGATCAGTTTCATATACAAACAGATGAAGACGATGAACGCTACTTTCTATACCAAACTCACAACGGACAGTACAGGAAAGAGAGAAGGCTCAAAGATGGTTCTGTTGTCGGTAAGTTACTTAGCGCTCCATTAGTAAGTACTCCGTTGTCAAGCGTTTAGCTAAGTAGTATTTAAAAGTAAACCTATTACATAAAATGTAAAAATAGTAGTAATCTAGTTATGTCATATAACATAATAATAAAAATATTTCCCAACTTTAGGGTACCTGCTTTGAGATGTGTTAGTAAAACAACAAACAGCGTGTAAGCTTCCTGATGTTAAGTGATCGCTGCAGCGATCTCAGACACTAATGTCTAACCTCAAACAGGACTTAAGTAATAAGTGTGATCTTGCGTGGATACGTTGCTATTCTTGTGGACTAACATTATTTGTTACTACTCCTGAGGACTATGATGGTCGCCGTGCTCGAAACGAATAACCGACGGCTAGACCTAGGTACAAATTTATAAATTCATCGATCAGGTATCAATCTTACCATGGATCTGTACCTGGGAGCTCGTAAGTATTGACATACGACCTAGAATTAAGTATCTATTGATTAAGGATCAAAAGACGTAAATCAACACTCTGAGACCTGAATTTGTCTTCCAAACGATAGAAGTTCTTAATTCAAACCTTGACATGTAGAGTTGTATTTTTGAAGAAAATTTAATGTAATCAATATTTAATACATACCTTTAGTCTTACGTCTTATAGTCCTGTATTACATTTTGTGGCCGTATTTTTATGAAATGATTAATTTTACTGTGTTAAATATAGGCACCACTGGATGGGTGGGAGCAGACGGGTACTTGAGGTTACAAGACTACATAGCAGATGACCAAGGCTACAGGATCTACAAATCGAAGACTGTTTATGTTGGCGAAAATCGACCAATAGGAGTAAGTGGTTTTTACCTAAAATATGTTGAATGTCCACGAATTCCTCGAATGCTCTCTCAATTATAGCTACTTTTAATAGAGGACTATTTTGGAATTATTAACATAAATAAAGATGCTTTACCATGTTACTTGAACCAGAATACCACTATAATATTGTAAAACAAAAGTGGGTATAGTTTTTGACACCGGAACAATCGATTTACAGAATTTCCACCACCTTTAAACTCTTCTCTGATGTATCGTTTAATTTGCCGAAAATTTTACATAGTGCAACGTTTCCATTGTTATTTATAACATATTTATAATAAAAACATGCACCTACAAAGTCATTGGTATTCGGAATACAAAGAGACCCTATTTAATAGAAACCTTACATACAAACATACATTTAATAAAAATTAAAAAGATAACTTGTTTTGACACGACTACCATAACGTTTTGTAAAATGTACTCAGCAACGTAGTTAATGTTTTTAATTTATATGAAATAACAATAAATTTCCAGGAGTCGCTAAACATAGCTAAAACAGCCCCTACGGATTCCGGCTACGGCATCACTCCAGCACCTTCATCTCTCGGTCGTGAAACACCAAGAGTGAGCACCACAACGCAAGCGCCACAGCCGCCGCGACCCGCCTCTACTTTTGAACCACCACATTACCCAACTGTTGCTTCAAACACCCAACCGGCTCCATATCCCAACCCAACCTCGACACCTTATGTAGAAGTGTCGCCAAACTCCATTGACTCTTCAACATTTAACTTCAAGCCTACCGTTCCTCCAATTACGGCGGACGAGGCTACTTCCTCCCCCAATCCTTACGATTACGATTTATCTAACACTAACTCAATCGACAATGGTTATTATGCCAGTGACAGCAAAAGGTATGATGTTTACAATCCTAACTCATACAGACACGCCGATGATTGGCTAAGACGACAGCAAACCGGTGTGCGACTTGGCGACGGATATACGCCTCAATTCCCTGGATACGATGGCGTGGCATTTAGAAGAAATGGATTCCGATATTATCTTCCTAAACAATACCACGAAGAAGAGACTGATGCAAATGAGAGGACTGGAAGCTTTGGCTATGTTGATCCTTTCGGTATTCGCCGAGTAATTTACTACAATACAGCGCCTGGCCAAGGATTCCAAATTCGTAAAAACAACAGATATGTTGGACATGATGCTACACCATATGATCCCCGGCCTATTAACTGACATTTGATTATGTTATAACATTATATGTCGCAGTTACCTTATATTTATCAGTATTGCTAGATAATTCGAACTAACCTAATGTGATTGGGAAAGACAAAACGATTGATCTTCGAACGAAACTTAGCCATAATCGTCTAGCAGTTGTTTGTATATAAGGCAGTAGTCAAATTTAAATTTAAGTTAATAATAATTAATGCTTATATTCTAATTTATTCAGATAACAATTCGCACGTTTAATTTAATAAACATTATTATTACGATATATGATTAACTACATCATAATATCACAAAAGCCAGTGCCATTTACTGTGTTGTAACGAGTTTCGCTATTTTTCTTGTCTTCATAAAATAATGTTGTGCAAAATTAAAATGACATATCAATTTACCGTTAGTCGATCGTATTCATAGACGATAAAATATCTAAAAAGGAAATACTACAAGAATAAGGCGGTCACTACTATGAGTATAAAATAACTACAGAACATTGAACTTGACTTGGAATGACGAAGTCGTTCAACCATATCCTTGCAAGTAAATATGTGTAGGCGCTGGAAAGGAATTCTTTCCTTCACTAATTTACCAAGACTTATACGATTGTTCTAGAAAAATCGTACAAAGACAAACCTTTATTATTGACACATACAACTTTAGAATATAGGTCAATAACCAATATAAATATGTTAAAGCTATTATATTTACGTCCCATTTATATCGAACCAGCATGCAATATGGATTGACAAGCCACTTTATAGGGACACGGAAACATTAATGACAGCATTATTTTCAGTATTTTGTCTTATTAATTAACTTTTAAGTTAATTGCCGCATATGTTCTCAAATTGTTTTTTTAGTTGCGTAAATACCAATGCCTAATGGAAATACTTTACTTAACTTTGGTGAATGCTACTTTTTATTTTAATACTTAGTTATTGCGAATAATTTGCCATTAATATTGATACATATTTTTAGGTAAATATGTGTCGCAATGACAACTTGTTGCAGTGACTTATGTGGGTTATATTTAAATAATACTATTTTAAAACAAATACTATTAATAAGGTAAACTGGTCTTTTGATGAAAACGAGTCACCGTCGCCTATGAACACCAAAGTAGTATCCATTGCACCGTCAATTTTGAAAGAACTTCCATATTAATATATTGTTTGGTATATTTATGCAGAAATTGGTTAATTTTTGATGGTATAGTTTATAAAGTTCACGCTTATGAATTAAAATAATTAATAAATATTTTAATTTAACTAATACATACGTTGTAAATTATATGTAGATACACTTTAGAGAAATAAATGTAAATATTAACTGTTCGTTACTTTTATTATAATGTCGTTCCTTTCCCGTCGATCAGATTCTCAATTAATAATTGTGGTATTATACCTGACCTAACACATTGAACAAGCTACATATACATATAAAAAATTGACTTTTCCATTTTTAAGTCATTAGTGCAAACCTAATTACTTTTCAACATACTAAAAGTTATTATACTTACTTACTTTGGGTCCATATTTGTATAATACGGTTATTTGGACAAACGTTCAAACATCACTAATCAACAACTAGTTAGGATTGTCGAATGTAAAAAAGTTGACGTAAAAGTCATAAACATTAAACCAGCTCGAAAAAATTCTGCCAAACTGTGTATATACAGAGAGAGAAAACAAGAAAGATATTCGTAGGACGAAATGCCCAATGTTACTTTTGTATATGAACTTTTGAATTTCGCTGTTTTTGATAAAACTTTCACATTTACAAATACAATAATATATTACATAAAAATAGTTATTGGTCACAATTATAAATTTACCTTGCAAATAAATTTTATGTAGCTGATTTGTGCATCGAAAATATATGAGAAAGAATAGGGGTCTTTATTAGCACAGTAGAATACAAAACAATAGTCGTTAGTTTTCTGTCAGCTCGTTTGTGTTTGAGCGCGCTAATCTCAGAAAAAGCCTAATGGATTTCAAGAGACCTATTATTAGTTTAACTTATTATTTAGTGTTATTTTCATTATTCAAGAAATTATGTCATTTTGAACGTTACAGGTTTAAGTACAAAAGAAATTTTTGCTGTTAGAAAATCAGAATAAACCCGAAAATTGAAGACCTCGAGAACGAAGTCGTACTGCAAATATTCTAACAATAAAATCCGAATATTCCAGCTATTGCTCGATAATACCTAATATGATCCATATCCGTATACAATCATTCGACTTTCATGGAAATGTAGACTTTCATGGAAATGTTTCGTCGATATTTATTTGTAAAACAATTTAGAGGAAGTAGGTTTAGTAAAAAAAATATCCTATCGTGGTTCAATCCTGAGACGTTTATAGTTCTCAGTTATTCTGTAAAACTAAAGTACTTATTTACATCACAACAACAATAAGTATTGTTTTATTTGAATTTAATACATTATGTTGAAATGATACACATTCGTGTATCAGATTTTTTGATCTGCTATAATGGTAAAATTGCATAGTTAATCATAATAAACATATTCTGCGCATAACTTCAACACGATTTGACAGCAAAAATATCTTGTCATGATTGAGCCAGTGTTCATCATCTCTTCAACTATGGCATCAGTGTAATAACTGCGGAGTGCAATTGAGATTTTTCTTCCGTAGACAGAACACGACCCTGAATCATTCTACGAGTGCTAATAAACCTTTACATTATCGTAGTTCGACTCTACCAGCAATTCCTTTCTTTAAGGGGTATGAATGTTTTCATAATTTTATATTTTTTCCTCTACTTGCAAACCAAATTTTTAATTAATAAAAAATAAAAAATACATAAAAGTCACATGATATACCACAGTTGCAAATTTAAAATAACAGAACTACATTCTTATCTAATTATATTTTTATTACACAAAATAACCTGCAAAAACATGTATAAATTGTTTAAGGTTTCAACATCATAAAATATTTTTGAGCAGACGCCAAAGGTGTAGACAGAAAATTGTTTATATCGTCAGGTACAAAAAAAGTTAAAATAGGTGCGATATAATTTGTTACCAAATCTGCCTTTACCAGCACAACTCTACCTTTGGTATCTTCCCCTTGTTCTAACTTCATTTCATCTTCCTGGTTTTTATTGTTTCCATCTTTATTATCATCTGATTTCATCATTGAGTTTTCATAAGTAAACAGGTATAAAGGCGGCAGTTGTGGGGCTGGTGGAATCGTAAAGGCTCCATTTTCAGATATAACTTTAGGGCTTACTTCTTGAGGTGGAAATGATAATTCCACTACATTATCATTGACTTCAACGCCGTTAGGTCCAATGAAAATAATATGTTTAGATTCTTGAGTCGGAAGAGCAGACGATGCAACAACTAAACTAAGCAGACCCAGAAACATCATCTTAAAACGAACAATACATTAAACTATTAAATTTATAAACACAATAGTTACACATAAAAATTGAAATTTTTGTGATATATTATATGAAATGTAACTAACATTATAATGAAAATATATACCTTGAAAATTCTGAACGCTAATCCAAATAACTGTACATTAGAAGTTCTTCGAGATTTTATATACACTGTATATTGTTATCGTAATCGATTAAGTAATATAAATTGAATTAGTGACTTTATTCGTTTGTCTATTGACTTTGTTATGCTTTAAATTTGTTTTCATATTATACCGACAGATATTTACAAAAATACACTATACGAAATATATATATTTGCCGTTACGGCAGCATTTACTTGATTTTAGCATAAAATTTATTTTAATTTGGAGTGACATGTTGTACACTATTTAAAATCTACAAGTTTATAAAAAAAGAGAGAATAACGAAAATATTTTTTTTTTCATACCAAAAATGGTATGGAATAATAGTATTTAGTAAATAATCTTGTCCATTTTTTTAACTATATCAAATATTCCTGATCAAATTCCCGGTGAGACAAACCTCTGAATGATGAATTTAGGTTTTTGCTATAGGTCTGGGTATTTGAGTACTCGTTACTACGGATGCTCGCTTCATTCGCTTTGGGCGGTTTAAAATGCTCGGCTCACAATTTGACCACCGACTTTTAATACGCCTTGGAGCAGCACGAGGACCTCCAGGTATCGTCCTGTTGTAAGAACAGATCCGTACCCAGCAGTTAGACATAAATATTCGTAACTAGCGGGCAACGATACATATAATTGTAGGTAACAAATACGCAAAATAAGGGCATATATTAATCTAACTACTATAGCTATCACACCTATTAGTAAGTACCCTCAACAAATTGAAGAACTAATCGCATTTCAGAAATAAAGATTATGCTAACCTGAATTAATAAGTGACTCGTTTAATGACCGTCTATTAATAAATACATAATTTGTTTACTATAACGATTACGTTTTTAAGCATAGAAGTAATTTTGAAATTGAAATTACATACACGTACCTGAATCAATATCATAAATTTACCTATAAGATACGAAAGCCCTCAGTGTTAATATTACAAAGACACAAACCATAATATTTATAACTGACAAAAATAATAAGATGAATTAAATAAAAACAAGGAAAAGACTCTCCGTGTTAATGCTTATAAATAGTAGAAAGATTTGTAATTGACTTCAAGTAAGTTTTCTGTTAAAAATAATTATATATTCCAGAATGACGTCAATAGACGTCAGTGATTATTTATCATCAGATTGACTGCATGCTCGTTTTCTACATTCTTGCATACAAAAAAATGTACATAATTGACTTTTTATAATTACATTTTAACTTCTAATTGTAAAATAATGATCTAAGCAACGTTTGTGTAACATTAATGTAATCTAGAAATACTGGTTTCGTTTATTTGAAATACGTATATAAAGGTCTTAAAAACAAAATTGGAATCACATATCAGTTAGAAAAGAGGCATCATGGTGAGTGATTTTACTTTCAACCTTTTTTTGTTCAAAAAATATTATTTAAATGAATATATATATAAATTTCCAAATTTTAATCATTTTAATTAACAAAATAGCTGTACATAAACATACGCGAGTCTTATCTCTACAGTACACCTGGCCTATTTTTATAATTGGTTATAGATATTGTACCTACGCTTAACATTATGTGTAACGAAAAATTATTGTACCTTTATAAAAAAAAGAAAAAATATTGTACATTATGTGTAACGAAAAATTATTGGACTTTATTAGTAGTTGATTTTATTTAATACTTATCTCTTTTTTACTTAGGGTAAAAGGTGCGTAATTGCATCGTGTTTCTGGCTTGGAGTATTCATAACAAGTATACATTCTCTAGAAGAAGGAAAAGACAATACATTGCCTGCTGATATTATAATTGCCGACAATAAATCATTGAAAAAAATAGAAATCAGGAAACCTTCCAATTCCGCTTCAAGCCTTCCAGAAACTTCTACGGTGATACAGCAAGGAAATAATGTATACATCAAACCGAAGTTTATTTTCGGATCCCAATTTAATTCTTATAGGCAAGGTAGTATATCTGATAATAATTGTTGTAACGATGTATCCGTTACATCAAAATTGCCTGATGAAGAAACGAATATCGTGATTAAAAAACCTACAGCACCTCAAGTGCCTATCCTAGTAGTACCTCCTCTTATTACGCCACCAAATGTTGAAGATGATGTTGTAATACTACCTCCAAAATTTCCTACTCAACCTGAAACACCTGTTATACCCAATCCACCTCAAAATAAGTCTTGGTTGAAAGTACCAAATGATTGTCCACCCTTTGTGACCCCCATGTCACCAAATTCGCCACAATTGCCGAAATTTCTAACAGATAAAAGACCTAATCGCCTTGAAGTGATACCCAAACCTCCAGAATTGCCCCCTTTGATTTTACCTAAACTACCGATTCAAGTTATATTTCGGAGACCAGTAATTACAAAACTCCCCGATTTTACGCTAATACCCCAACAACCTATTGATGCTCCTCCCCTATGCCCACCACTGATAAAATGTATTCTACCAGAAAAAAACCTACCATCCACTCCAGACATATTTAGCACCATGTTTGAAAATTTTAAGAATATAAGAACTTTACCAAATAGAATGGATCTATCTAAGATTTTAGTACAAGATGAAAAAGATTTGACACCAGATTTCCCTCTTGCATATCCAACAATGTGCGCGCAAGGTATTATAGCGGAGCGTGTTATACCAAATATCGTTGAAAATAATGATGTCAAAGTGATAATGATTCCAATCTCTCCATCCCAGTTTAGACATACTGGTTTTTATCAGGAGTAGAAATTATTGTAGGTATTACTTCAATTTTGTAATAATATCTTGTATTTTTACATGAAATAAATATCTGAGTCGTAGAAAAAATGTTTTATTTACTTGTATCTATTTTATGTTACATGTAAATATAGTCATATTAACGGATCATCGATCCAATATTATTAAGCAGATATAGAACACCAGAACGAATTTTATTCGTTTACATGATTCTTGGAGTTAAGGACAACAAGATAGGTTGATCTGGTTTGTTAATTAGCAGAGTTCTTATACCAAGATTGTTACCTGACCATTTAATATCAAATTCACGAACCAGCTGAAAAAATGAAAAGTGATTTTATAAAACAACGCATATGAATGAAACTTATAGAATGTATAACTGCACATTGTATAAAACTATAGAGTATAAAATATCTAGGTAATGAAGACTCAATAGTCTTAGAAATTTAGTAATTAAATATAGCCTCTTACCCGAATTAAGGTTATACACATATTTTGTTCAGCTAATCGTCTAGCTATACATGACCGTGGACCGAATCCAAAAGGCAAACATAAAAATGGATGTATGCTCTTATATTCTGCAGACCCACGAATCCAACGTTCCGGCATGAAACGTAAAGGATCATTGACGTATTGAGGAAGACGAGACGCTATCATATTTTGCGTGACAATTACCGTCTGAAAATTTATATTTATTCATTATATAGTATGTATAAAATAACCTAAAGCGTCCTAGAAACATAATAAGCGTATAAAATTCTGATGAATTTCATACATCGTAAAACTACAACGTACTTTACAGGACATCGGTAATTATACGTGATTGTCCGTTTTTTCACATCACAATTATGTCATCGTTATCGTTAATTAAATTGATTAGGTGGTAAGTTTTGTACATTCTTTGGACGCTGAATAGTCAAAAGTTATGCAAAATTAGTTTATGACGAAATTGAAGTGGGCTCATGTGTTAAAAAAATATATAACCGATATTAAGTGGATATTATTACTTTCATGGCTTAAATGTATAGGTACATTCCGTTATATTTTTATCAATACCAGTATTTTTAATTAATTAAAAATACTTACTCCTTTTGGAACTAGATACCCTTTCAACACAGTATCGTTTTGTAAAACACGACCTATTCCCACAGAGACCGGATTAAGTCGAAGACTTTCCTTAACACTACTTCTAACATACACAGCTTTAGATAGTATTTCTGACGTAATCTCCATATTTTTATTAGGAAGTAATTCTTTAACTTCGTCGAACACTTTTTTCTGACAGTTTGGATTTCGCGCTAAATGATACAGTGCGAAACTTGTTGTGTAAGCTGTCTGAAAAACATTATTTTTTAAAATTTTTGTTTGTTATAGAATAATATAATACATATTTAAGCAGATTTTGTTTTTATAAAAGCACTATACATGTAAAATTTATTATACTAACAGTATCTATTGCAGCCATTAAAATATCAACCATCATGCCTGTAATATCTTTTAAATCTAAATTAGATTGTTGCAGAAACGAACGTAGAAGAGATTTATCATCTTTTCTTGTAGACGTTTCAAAAAAATTAGTTTTCTTCAACAAAATTTCCGTAGATATTCTGCAAGAAGTAAAGTAGATATATACTAGCTGTATTATCTTTGATAAAATGTAATAATGTATGTTGAGTGGTCCATTTCTACTCACTTTTCTAGATATTCTTGAGAAGAAACTAGTTTTTTATACAAAGGAGTTTTAAAAAATCTCCAAAGTACACCTTTGTCTAGTTTCATAACCCCGCTGTTAGAACCAAAAGCTGCAGCAATAATTTTACTGCTCCGTGAATTTGGACATTGTTCGTTGACGGTGAAACTCTGAAAACGCTCATCAAATGCTATTTTTCCTATCACTGAAATAATTTAAAATCAAATGTAGTTAAGTTGTGTTAAATCAATCTGTAGCAGTTTCTTGCCAATATATTACCTTCTAAGTTTAATCTGTTTAAGTACGGTAGAAAATCTTCATTATGAGATACCTTGCACTTTTTTATCCATTGTATAAAATCATTTACGACTACATCTGTACTTCCCACGTATTCCTTTGCATTTTGAGGACCGGAGAAATTCTTTTGAAATTTGCTACGAAGTTTCCACCACACTGGTCCATTTCTAAAAAAACATTTTTTTTACATGAGTACAACCCAATCGTTTCAATATAAGAATAAAATATAGTGTATCCTTATAACCTTTACCTTAAGATAGATAGAAAAAAGTTAAATTAAAAAGATATATATTACGTTGCAAGAAGCCCGCCTGTGTTATAAACATCCGGTTTACTGAGACGATAATGCAGCATTGCGATGTGACTTCGTCTTGCTGGATAGCGCTCATTTTGTCGCAACACAGATTCTATCAAGTCAGGATCATATACGTGAAGCAATCTTACTAATGGTGTTTCCCTTACTAAATCTCCATAACGTCGCCAATTTCGCCATGCATTTTGGTCCATAGTTTCAGCATCGTAGTCACCTACATGAAATATATAAACAGGTTATAGCACTAAGAAATTAAAATCTTCTACTTAGAATAACCAGAAATTAGGTTTCTAGAAGGTTCGTGAACATAAATCATATTATGCCATTACGACTAACACTCAAACGATAAGTCTTTATATAGCATAATCTATATAGCATCGTATTCAATTCATGCATACTTTCTGCCAGTCAAATGAAAAGATTTATTTTCAATATATTTCAATAATGAGGTAGCATATAGTATTAAGAGGTGGCTGTCCAATGTTATCTATAACCTATTATATATAAACCTGATTATAGAGACCTGAAATGGTTGCCCCATAGGTAGGTAAGTCAGCCGACAACCACACATTTCCACCGAGACCCATGAATTGCTTCAAGTTAGAAAAAGGAGTGGCGGTGGTAACTCTTCGATCAAACCTTAAAGGTTCTATCATTTTACAAAATAAACAAACGTGTTGCAATTATGCATGTATATTCTATAATGCACCCTGTACTTATATGTCTGCAATGTACACTGTGTATCTAGTGTAAGGGGAGAAGCATTATAATAATATGTGCAAGGAAAATTAATCAATACACTTACCAATAACAGGCCAATATTTATACAAGGTGCCAATAATGGGATAACACTTAGGTCCGGGAATCTCGTTAAAATTTAGCGGTTCAGTTATATTCGGACTTTTTAGTGTTAAAGTTTTTAAAACACAGTTAGTCGAGTAATTTTTCTGGTAAACATAAAATGTCTTTGATATGTTGTTTATTATTTTTGCTATTTTACATAATCTTAACATATTAGCTAAATGGAATAGATCTGTAAGATAGGTATCTACTAGATAGTACGATGCGTGTGGATAGCAACGCAATACTGAGCTTCGTATTACAAAACACCTACTGTTTGGTTGAAATCAGATGCACATAAACTAAAGAAGCTAAAAAAATTGCTCCGGGCGACCACTGCATATGATTAATACATAATTCTTGAATGTAGAGCTCTACATACGTAGGTCTCATTTTAAACAACAAATGCTATAAGAATTTTATTCTTTTGGTATTATTAATACTATTATAATTATGCTTTTGATAGATGAGTAGATGGGGGTAAACTTTAACTTTATCCACTAGATAATCATGTTCTTAAGAGACCGTTCAAGTAAGGATAGTAGGGAAAGTACTTTATAAATAATAATCAACAGATCCTTTAGGTATCTACCTACTATAACCGATCATAAATGGTTTTCGTGTCGTAAAGTACAAAACATACTATTTTTTTGGGACAGAGATTATTTAAGTAGAAAAATATCTTTAATACTGTTGTCTGCGTTGATAAGCGAACATGCCTTTTGTCACATTCAAAACAAAACATTCCCCACAATTAGTCACTCCGTGCAACTACTATTTTATAATCTCTGTATCTACTTCTTTAGGAAATATAAATTAAATTTTCCAGAACAAAGAACCATTCTTTCGAAACTCCAGATCAAAAAAGCCAATTATGTATCTAAGATATTGTAGATAAGTTATTTTCTGAAGTAAGATAAATAAATAGACACTAATCGGCACTAATGATTACTCCGAAAACATCATCCTGCTGAATTAAACATATTTGCGCTGCTTGGTTTCTTCGGCCTTTGCGGCCCTTGAAACCGTTCCGCCAAGGCGAGGGGACAACTTATCGAAACATATTGCGTCAATGCTTTCCCGTTATATTGTAATATTTTAACTAATATTGCAGTGTTCTGTGAAATTATCAAGGCGCCGCGTGATCCCTTCCTGGGGGTGTTGACCTCTTTGAGAGGAAGCAAGGTAAGTAGGGTATCTTCGAAGTACGATTAACCTACCATTGTACTCCCCTGACGAGGCCATGACAGTACTGTCCCATAAATAAACTCCCGCTCCCAAGGTATTAGTGTCAGGCCGCCCGGCCATTTGCCATCACCACATGCTATGCCTCGTTGATTCTAAAGCCGAGAGAATATTACCGATCATAAACGACCCTTTAAAAATGTCATGGTAGGATAATCTGCTAGTACTGTACTGGAAGAAAAGACCGTGAAGTCCGGTCCTAATTGCGACCAGTGATAATTCGGAAGATTTTGACGTATTGCCTCCTTCGAGATGATTGCAAAGGAAAACCTCGAAGCTTCGATAGCGTCGGCTGCGGTGTATTTTAGCCAAAGGGGCTTTGAGAAAGTGAGAACACTTTTGTATTATTATACAAAAATGAAAGAAAAACCAGCAGCTACACTTTAAATTTTTCTGATACTAATAGCATCATATTGAATAGGTTTAGAGAACTATAGTTCGACCGGGGAGGTACCACCGCCGCCCTCATAATCCACCGTAAGGCATCACTCGTGTTTCATTTGGAGAAGTGTGGTAGCTGGCTACATTTTGAAGCAAGGCGACCATCTTAGTCCTCATGACTAGCAACGTATCTACATTCGAGCTCAGACAGGATTTCGGCCATGTTTGTGGTTGCACGTGGATATCTATGGGCTGCGACTACTTAACATCAAGTGGTTTGCATGCTCATTTGCCACTATACTCACAGAAAAAAGGTAAAGAAGCTTGAGTCAATAATTAATGTACAGCTCAATATTTCTGTTTTTTTTCAACATATGAGGGTGGCACCTAATTTTTCCAAAAGTTCCTTATTTCCAGATTAGACAGGCTTTTCAAAACGAAGGCAGGCTTTGAAGGTAAATATATACAATATTTATTAACCAACAGTAACAACTTTATTATAAAATTAAATATATAACAATATTCTTGTAGTTCCTTAATAACAAAAAATATATTATTTACAATAAAATATTTACAATGCATATTAAAATAAATTAAGCTTTTAATCTTATTTTCATAAGTTTTGTTGGTATCCTTGCTTTTGTTACTTCATTTATAAGGTTTACACCGAGAGGACTAACAGCTTTTATATGCAATGTATTTAAATCATGTACTATATCTGTACCTTGTTTCCATTTCTCTAAACCATTCCAGGCTATCATAACTCCATTGTCAGTGCATAACTTAGGAGACGGACGGAATATTTTGTAGTCAAATTCATTGCATAACATTGACATGGTGTTGAAAATATAATTATTGCAGGCAACTCCACCAGACACAATCAACTGCTTATTATTTTCTGGGATTAAATCATTTTGTTTACAAAATTCAAAAGCCCTCTGGGTTCTGTGAATTAAATGTCGTGAAATGGTCATTAATAAAGCTGCACACAAGTCATTCACTTCTGGTATCAGTCTATCTGCAGTTATGTTATGTTCTTTTTCTTTTCGAAACACATGATACAATGCTGATGATTTAATTCCATTGAAACTAAAGTTGCAATCTCGATATTCAGTTAATGGTAAAGGAAGTTGAAACATATGTGGATTCGTAGACTTAGATGCTGCAATCTCAATAGCTTCACCTCCACACATATGTGAATATTCTGGCACATTTCTCAACTTCAACCGCCTCGCAACTTTATCAAACACTTCTCCCGGAGCATTGTCAATGCTCTCACCTAATAACAAAAAACTACTGACATCTTTCACCACAGCCAAAAGGCAATGGCCCCCTGATATTAGTAATGTTAAATATGGAAATGTTATTTCGTGCTGCATTCTTACCACTAAAGCATGAGCTTCCATATGATGAATAGGAATAATTGGTTTATTGTGTCTTCGGGCTAAGTGTTTTGCATACTTCATGCCAATAGCTAAACTAAGAGGAAGACCTGGTTCTAGCGTAACCGCTATAGCTGTTATATCTTCCATTGTTAATTTAGCATCCTTCAAAGTTTCGTCAATCGTTGGTTCGATGTATTTTCGGTGCAAATCTTGGGCGACATCTGGAATTATACCACCGTTTCTAAGATGTATTAAGTTTTGTGACCGCAATCTTTCACCCAACAATACACCCTTCTTATTTATAACAGCACACCCAGTGTCATCACAAGAAGTTTCTATACCGATTATTGAATACGTTTTGAGGTTTCTTCTGCATTTTATATTTTTTGTCAGTAAATCTTTGGAACAGTTCACAAACTTGGCAATAAAAAAAGATTTCATGGTATTTATCATGGTATATATAAAGAAATTTATATCATCAATTAAATGAATTACAAAACAAGTTTATTAACAATGTATACTTTGAATTTATCTAAACATTTTTTTTACATAACCTCTAGCATAACATAATCGACGTTCTTATAAACCGGAAGCCGGTACACCTCTCTGTAATCTATAATTAGACATCAAAAAGTGTAATGTATTAGGCTGAAAGAATGGAATCCAACGCTGTTAAAATCACTAACACTCCAAGTTAAAGAATATCCTGTTTCATATGGCCTTATATCATTATTATACTTTCAGAAATAGTAAAAAAATATGGCTTGTGAATTTAGATAATATTAAGATTTAATATAGACTTCATCGTAATAATCTATGAAGCTATTTATACAATCTGCACTAATATTTCTGACTGAATTCATGTCATTGCAGACATTTAAATCAAACTGTCATACTGACACTCGTCTCGAACCTTTCTGAGTTGCTTTAAATTGCGCTGCGCTCGAATTGTTGCACTTGCTTGATAAATATCTATAATGGTTGTTAGAGAATTATAGTATAAATAGCGTCACACATCTTACCAGTTGCCAAATAATGTGTAACGTAACCTTAAAGTGTACTAATTAATTCAATACTACAACAAGTAAGTGTTTAGTCGAGAAGAATGGAAATTTTAGAAAGAATTTATCGAAATGTTAGGCAACAAATGTCTACGTTGCCGGTCTCAATACCGAAAACATACGATTATTTAAATAAAACTGTTAGTAAAGTTAAATTACCGCCTTTCACGAAAGAAAATGTTTTATATTATTATATCCCTATGCAAGGCCTTGTTAGTTACACAACTTTATCTGTGAGTGTGATGAACCCCCATCTGATGATCAGGTAAGAAAGAATTATGATATTATGATAACATATTAGTTATTCAAGTGTTTATGACTTTTAATTAACTTATTGAAAGCGTCACACATGAATAAATTTGCTCTCCAATGCATAAATACTCAATAATATCAGTTTTTTCGTACAAATGCCGCAAATGTAATATAGTTTGTATGCTTCAATTTATTTCAGATTGTTTCCAAAGCGAGATATAACTGATGTTTTATTTCTATCTGCTGGAGGAGGAGCTGGTCTGTGGCTTTGGGCCCGTCCTCACATTGCAGCGGCCGCTCCTGCCAGACGATTCTCCTGGGCCTTTTTAGGAGGCAGCCTTTGGCCTCTGGGATCCATCTTCATGTGGGCAATACTCAGAAGTTCTGTTGGTCAACGCCCAGTAATAGGCACTATATTAGGTGTCACAACAGGAGCTATGCTAACTAACATTGCTTTGGACTACTTTAATTATGTTGAGCTTATGTTTTGTGGAGAGGTACGCCTACCTGAAGATACCTATAGTCCTAACAGTGATGACGAAAGATATGATATTGATATCTAATATCAATATCATATCTATCTCCACTTGCTTCATAAGCATTGTATAAATATTACATTTATTCACCATGTTTAAAAATTTCATTTATTTTTTAATAAGCACATGTTATTTAAAAGTAGTTTATACTTAGTGTTGTATTAAGCTTAATTTATTGCTTGTTAATGCAACTTGGATAGTGGTATTATTTAACTTATTATGTCTAGTCTTTAATGGATTCATTGGTTATAATAAATTTGATTCCTTTTCCAACATTGGTATTGTTTTCATGAACAAAATTTTTATAATATATATTGTCTGTAGTATTACAACCAATTATAGATCTTGAAGCTAGAGTTGATCTACAGGACTGACATGTAGAATTTCACTGAACATTATTAGTAATTTCTGTTATGGTAAGAAAGAGGCTAAGCTTGGTATTTTTGCTACATATATAACAATAAACGTATCACCCTCAGGAAAACAAAAGCTACCATATTCACTTTGAAAATCTGACTAAATTTAAAGTGAATTGAGAACAATCCACTGTAAATTTAGTCCTTTTCCTATTTCCTATTCCTTGTCCTATTTCCTATCCATAAAACTGACAACCAATGATGAAAAGTTTCTGAATTCCAACAATAAATAAGTGAAAGAATCACAGGGTATTCTTAATCAATTGGGAGTTTAACCCTGGAAAAAAAGGGAAGCAACTACTGGATGTAAAGGAATTGGAGTGGAGACACTCAATTGACACCGATATTAGAGTGGTACTCTATAGACTGACAGACTGGTAGGATAGTAATATTGATTAGACATCTTACAACTTAATTTTAAGTCACCATTGATGAATTATCTATAGCCATCTCCAAATAGAGCTTAGGACTCCTATCCAAATTACTTACTTATATATTACTATATTTATTATTGATACCACAGCTTTGGTTTCCTGGAATGCTGCCAAGAAAACAGTTCAAACTGAAATTGAAACTAAAAATGTATTGGGCAAAAAAAATTATAAAGTAAAAACATAAGACAAAACAAAACATTATCAAACACACATTGATTCTTTTTTATGTGTTCTGCATTTCAAAAATTAAATAAAAAGGTTTGTATTAGTAACAACAACAATAATACAGTAATAATGAGTATGAAATATTGTACAGGATCTTCAGGATACCACGATGCTGATGTCTTTATGCTCTGACAACCTGTAGTATACCTAGTTACACAGTGCTATGAATGAGGCAATAATATGGGTAAGTTGAAATACACCATAAAAAAATGTATATATATGATGAAAACTAAAGATTGAGCTCAGTGGCGTGAAATTGGAAAGGCCTATGTCCAGCAGTAGTCTGTGGGATGATGAGGTTGATAAAAAAATATCATTAACAATTCCGTAAGGTAACATAACCAATTCATAATTCATAATTTCTTTATTTGCTGTGCATAAGGTTTTTACAAAATGATCTTATAATTACATATTTTCCACCTCTTATTCCACCTATACGGCATGCAAATAATGTCATTAAAATATTGATATTTAAATTTAAAATTATTCTTATTCTTATCAATAAATATGAAAGAAAGCTTAGTCAATACAAGTTCTTTACTATACAGTATAAAGTACACATATCAATAACAAGTACAAATTATATCAGTGACGGTAGTTTCGACACAATGTTTGAACAAAATCAAATCTTTGTACTGTATGATGCTAGCAGCAGTGTCAGTTAACGATACAGCAAAATGGTGCTTTTATCGCTCAAATTCATGACTTGAGATATCACTGAAGATCTTGGCAATATAATAAATCGTACAAATAGCAACAAACGATTCAGACATTCCCGTGTAAAATATCTTCGTCTTATCGTTATATCGATTCTATTAGACGTCTTATCGTTATACCGCCTACCGCATGTGGGCACACACTGTTTGTGGTATACTTTAAGACTGGTATCAATCTGACTAACATATATTAGCACAACCACTTGCTAACAGAAATAAGAGATAATGATGATGCTGTCATAGAAGTACCCCAATAAGTTATATTTTACCTTCTAAAAAATAAAACAAAGGAAATATTTATATTTGCTCCATTTTATTTAAAAATTGTGTACAATGTGGAAATGGTTAACACTTTGTTAGTTATTCTGTGGAGGCTTGGACCATTCTACATTCAAAATCAAGTGGTCATACCCATGCCCGTTGAGGGTCTGGATTGCTTTAGCTGCATCAGCCCGGAACTTGAAATGGACATAGGCAAATCCTTTACAATGGCCGGTGCTCTGAAATAAACAACAATTTTGTTATCCACTATGAAAATGACACAACAGTTACCTATCATTAAAAAGTAGATAATTTATCGACTTGCTGTTTTGATTACACATCATAATAAGCAACACTCACTTCGGTGCTCGTATATTACATAGAGTCAGAGTTGACGGAAGTGGACTAAACTGGAGATGCGCCCACAATTCACACAAATATTGTATTTTTAACATCTGTGTAGGATCTACTAATACACAGACGCAATTTCCGCGTGCAGTCTTGTAAAGCCAACGGAAACACATCACTTGTGCTCGCCCGTAATCCATAAAGATTTGTATGTACACACCTGTTGTGTACATACAAATATTTATTATTGTAACTATTTTCCAACAAAGTTTGCCAATCTTTTTTTACGCATCTATCATCTGATACTAATAAAAAAATATTATGACAACAAAAATAAAGCTTACTAGACCTATCTAAAGACTACTGCTTCCCATAAAATATTTACAAACAAATCATTAAAACTTAATTCAGCAATAGATTACGAGTACCTTTTCCTTAGCAAGGTAAAGTTTCTGCACGGGTCCAAAGCCCTTGACTAAGTCTTCAAGGTCAGCCTCGACAGCGAAATTACTTAGATTGGAGATCCGGATGGCTGCAATATCATCGCGGCGGGCACCTGGTGGTTCGCGCCCTGTACCGCGGCCCGCGCCTCCTTCACGCAAGTACGGCGCTACGTATTTATTGGTCGGCGCCGCTTTGGAATCTGAAAAATGTTACATTATATTTATTATAATTTATTGCCTGAATAATTATGCCTACAACATGAGCATCAACCACTGCTGTCTTTGGGTTAAAGGATGTATGTGATACATGAGATTCACTTTAAGAAAAATAACCAATTTCTTCCTCACAAGAAGCAATACGTCTAGTTAATGATCTCAGATAGACACTGGAATTCTATTTAGGGATTAATTATAGTTGTACAAAGACAGCAATGATCACAAAAGTAAAAAAAGAAACATGCAGTCTAATGAATGTAATTAAGACTAACTGAAAAACAGTACAACTTTGATATTGACTATCAGAAAAACCACTCCCACTCTACTTTAATACTTCATCTGTGGCGCTTCCATTTATACTAGTCAGCATTGCGAATGGCGCCACTAGGCTGGAGACATTTTCTCTAGACTAGAGATGCGAGATGCGCCGACAACACGCGTATTATAGTTGGCAGCACCTGTGTAGCATCTATAATTACACAGCCGTTGTGTTCATTCTCAGTCTTGCAATGCCTGCATACAATACTTGTGTTCACTTATAATATTTTATAGATTTGTGACTTGTGGTTGCACAAACCAGCTGTATACGACCAGCACATACATTACACAAAGTAAAATGCAACACTTGTGTGTCTCAGTTAAAGTATTAGGTAACATAATTATCAAAAAAAATAGAACTATTAAAAAAGTACCTGCAGCCTTAGCAGCTTCACTGGCCTTAGCTTGTGCAAGTTGAGTGTGCTTGAAAGGACAACTCAAAGTCCAGTGGTCTCCTTGGCAAGTACGGCACTTGTAGATGACACTGCTGGTTTGAGGCTGAGCAAGAGAAAGGAGAGAAAAACAAAATGAAGATTTGTATTTGAACAAATAAACGTTATTGTTGTTAAAAAAAAGTTATTGATCCATGTTTGTTTCTAATATTAAACCAGGAGATTATTATGTAGCAACTGGGCTTTAGAGTTAAGAACTTGTGACAAGGTTTGGCCCAGGACAAGGAAATACTGCTGGGATCATAACTTCTCATGGGTATATACATGAATAAGCCATAAGAAAACCTGGATAGCACTTCTCATGTGTATGGTATGTTTATACTCAAATATATGTATCAAAACAGTACTTACTCTCCCCATAAGTTTGGGAAGTTCATTATGGCAGATTTTTTACAGTTGAGTAGGTAAAATGATCATATACCTCATAATTATTATTGCAATAGCTCCATTTGCTCAGAAGATTTATTGAGGGCAGATTAGAACGATGGCAGTGACAACTCCTAACCATTCTTTATTACTACCCTCATTCCAAATATTCCTTTCGAAATATTTTCTAAAATAAAACTTAGTACTATTAAATTTATGCTCTTATTTAAATGTAATTGGGCACCTTAAGACCATCAAGCTCTCCATCATCAGGACGCTGGCTCTCTTCCTTGCTGGTGATGAATTGCATATAAACATCTTCAGACACATTGGTAGTGGCAGGATTGGGACCTGGCTTGTCATTGGCAGAATCACCAAATTTGCTCCAAGTCTTACGCTTAGCAATGCTCTGAAAAACATTGAAATTTTTACAAGAATGTGATTTTTTTCATTAAAGAAGGCCCACCTAACATTCGCTCAATATTCATTATACATTTTACTTTCTACTTTTTTTGTATAGAGGTCTTAGCATTTTTTTAAGTTTTCAAATAAATTTGAATACCATTTTAGGCTCACTAGATCACATATAAAGTCCAGGGCAATTTATGATCTTTAATATGTTTTAAACCAAAAATTTTAAATTGTTCTAAGAAGATGTTGAATATGACATATGATTAGAAAATATGCTTAACAAATATGTTTATTCATCCTATGATAGAGCCTGTATATTCCAAATATTCTACTCTTATTATCTAATAGATTCGTTGCAAAAGGGTCATGACTGGACTCACCAATGGACTGACAGAAATACATACAACACGAAAAGACATACAACCCTATAAACATTGCATAATATAAATATATAAATAAATATAATATAAGAAAACTGTAATTAATACCTTTGAGACAACACGTTTCTCAATTTTGTAAGTTCTTACAATCTTAACCTTCTTATTATCATTGTCATATTTATATTCTGTAACAATCTTCAATCCATTTTCAACTACTTCTGAGGGTGGTGGCAAAGCTCCCTGATCTATTTCAACCTCATCAGCCCAAGAGGACTGAATTTCATCTGCTACTGGCATCTACAATAAGAAATAATTGGAGAGGAAGCAAGTTTTACCTACATCAAATAATAACTTGTTGAAGTCCATTCGATACTATGTAAAATTAAACTTGATACTGTACATTGTGCCACATAACATGATTTTGTAATGTGACAATCATTTTTCCTTAAATTATCAGTAAGTCTTCACAATAATCATTCAATTACGTAAATAACAATTTTATTATCATATGTGTATATGCACTGATTTTTTTTAAAGCTTAATTCTAAATGAAATGTGGAAATGGTAATACAATTCCGTCAGTCATTACAATAACCTTACTTACGTTTGAGTGGTCACAACTACTCTAACACAACGAAACTTTGAACAATGTTTTAGTTTGTGGTGATACAATGAAAGATTTATTTAAAAAACCAAACACAATTTGAAGAATATCAGAATTAAACTAAAGGACTATGGCTCGCTCGCATACCTACGCACACCACCCTATCAAACCTAAGAACCAACAAAAATGTCAACAGTCGAAACGTCGAACTAGTAATGTTAAATGCATATAGAAAATACAGTATATAGTGGTTAAATGGATGTTCTAAATTATGGCACATGAAAGAAAATCTAGAAGCCCGTAAAATTCGAAAATTCGTATAGGGCAACCTTCAACCTTCAAATTAAAGATTCAACCACTTTTGATACTTGAATAAAATATTTTTTGTAAAAATATGTTTATTATTTTTTAGTATTTATGATGTTATTATAAGCAATACGGGAATTATAAATCGCCAGTTTGCGGAGGCCGATATATTGGATTTAAGATGGCAGCATTAAGGTAATGGTTTTTTATAACGAGAACCTAGCGTGTGTAAATTTTTTTAGCTCAATTGGACAGTGAAGGCACACCGTATGTATTCGGTACTGAGTAACGGGTACACCACCAAATACCGAGTACCAAATCGTTACTCTCGAATACATTTCGTTACTCGCATGTATCGTATGTTCGTAGTTTGGTACTTCATATTTTTGTATGTTGTCTATAACACTCTACCTATAATACTCTCAGTTTCTTTTTTTCTAAGAAAAACAAATTTGGTTGTTGTTTTAGTTTTGTTTAAATATGTTTTATTTCATTTATTTATAACGATTTTCTTTTTTCTAACGATAAATCGTTATAAGGTTGTTTAAATTTTATTTCCAATAATTTTGAATACTTACTTATTGTTTTTAATAATAGTCAATGCATGATGAATTGCGATATCATTGTGATAAAACATATTATAACAGCTCGAATTTTAAGAATAATAAATCCGTTTCAAAATTTTGTAGATTCCGTCTACAGTTTACTTGTAGTTCTGATTCTAAAATTCAAATTTTTATCAAAATTTTGAAAAAATAAAGTAAAAATAAATGCACCTTACACAGCTAGCAATGTAGGTAACGTAAATGTATGGTTTCTACCGATACGAATTAATGCAATTCGATATGATGCCGTACGCGTACGGAAATACGAATCGAAGCGTTACTCTGTGATGAGGTATCGAAAGTAACGAGTATCGATACGATACTAACGAGTACTAATTGTCATAGTAACGAATTCATACGGGTACTCTTCTTTTCGTTAATATACACCTCTATTGGACAGTGACTTAAATTTAACTTGCACGATTTGATTGCAGACACAGTGACAGATGAAGATAAATAAAAGCTTATCAATAGAAAATAAATATATATAATATACATTCATGTAATTTACAATATTTCACACATTTCTTTAATAATATCTTATAAATCTGATCCAATCCAACTCATTTTGAAAGACAATTATGACATTAAATGGATACACATATTACACTACATAGAATAAAATCCACAATTTAAGTTACAATTATAGAACTTAAAATCGTGACGCGACGGGGTCTATTTTGCATACGTACCGATAATTACATTCCTGGTATTTTTTGCGATTATCCACCCTAAATCTAGGAATTACCTATACATTGTCTATAATAAGGTAATTCCAATAGTTACTATAATGAATAATAGAATATATTTATGAATATTAATTTCTAACGAAAAAAAGGGAACATTGTTCTGTTTTTGTTTTTTGTAATCTGTACTTCAATTATTATATTATTTGTTTTTTTTTTTATTATGATTAATATTTTAATTTTGTAGCAATTAAATTTCTTTTTTAAAAATTATGTGATCCGTTGTCCCTATTTTCCATATTCATTATTTTATTCTAATAATTTCAACGGTATTATGTATTGTTGTATTGACCATAGATATAGATATTTTTACGTAGTGACGCACTCACTAGGCTATAGGCATAGAGTATGTCATGTAGGTACTCATGTATTTTAAACTGAAAGGAAAGGTACCTCTGTGGTATACCTATAGTTTTAGTTTTGTGAATTTGACTTTTGTGATTTATTAGTGAAGTGCTGGGTGGTTGTCGCATTTTTACTTTTATAGAAGACTGCGTTTACGAGCATTTGTAACCTACTTGAATTTGGTAAGTTTAATTGACTACAATTGTTTGATAATATACAGTACCCCAATTTTGGAACAAATGTAGTATTACATGAATTCTTATTCAGGTACATACACTTAAAGGGGAGTTTCCTAATAAATTACAATCGTAAATTCTAACTGAACTCACGTTGTTTAAGTAATAAGTTTGATAATAACATTACATATTACGTCAATAAAATCAAGTTATTTATAGTTAGGGCTCTTCGTAGGCTTCTCATTCATAATAATATCTGATATGAAACCCTTGTTTGCAATCATTAGCCTTAGTGTTTTAGATTGAAGTGATTGAAAGTATCTAAGTATTTTATCAATTATTTTGCTGTTACTATAAATTATATTACTTTTTATTATGATAATCCATATATTGCTCATTAGTATGAACAGATATTGTAATGGAATTGTATACTTGTTACTTTGATAGTACTTGATAACAAAATTGGAAGTTATCATCAACATATTACTGTTCTATCACTGGTTTTAATTATCCTCAAATAACATTAATTAAAACTAAGTAAATAGATTACAGCATACTTGCAGTCTAAGAGTTATGAAAAAAAAAATGGAAGTTTTAGGATAGAACACCCAAATTATCATTGACGCTTTAAAAACATTGACATATTTAAATAATGTGTAAAATCATAAAAGGTATGATTTATTTTACTGATTCATTTGTATACCACTATGTATTGATGAAACAATATTTTTACCTATCATGGTAAATTATGATATCATGGTAAGTATAATACTTTTGACTTCGACTTAACAATTCTTAAAGGTGGTAGAGCCGTTAGAGCTCGCCTGGGGGGGGGGCACCACCGCCACCCTCATAATCCCCACCTGCCCTATAGCAACATGTTCTTTATGTATTGTGTTTCGATTGGGGAGGTGTGATTTTTTTTTAATTATGAAAGAGTAAGAAACGGGCATGCAGACCACCTGATGTTAAGTGGTCACTGCAGCCCATGGAC
>DWON01000817.1:0-28873 GCA_018251015.1 Phocides pigmalion okeechobee | reverse complement strand
ACGTATGATAGTATATCTAAAGATTATGGTAGGTAGGTATATTAGTCAATTATATACAGTATAAATAGTAAAGAAGTCAAAGGGAGTACAAAATTCCTCAATTTTATGGCACCCGTTAGCATGTAGTGTAATGCAGTTTCCAATACCATAGTGCGACCCTTAACTAAAGACTAAGAATAAACATAGCAGACTATTGTACCTTCGATGTCTTTTTCTTAGAATATAAAATTATTAACGATGTGTCCAATATAATAATTTTCAAATACAAGTAAAAACATACGAGCTACATGAACGGGGCACGTGGAAGGTGGAAGAGACGAACTACACGCATGCTCATGGGTCAGTTCAAAGTCGATGAAAGATGATGTGAAAATTAACGAAACCTGTGATCTAAACTAAAATTACACAGAACTTAACAGGTAAAATAGAACCTTAAGTAACACGCACCATGATACAACTCACACCATTCGCTCAAAATACATGTAGGTACGTAATATATCTGCGAAGACACAATAAGATTGACAAGTATTTGCATGCAATACATTAAACTATTCTATAACATGGGACATCGATCTACATTTTTTTTGGGTTTTGTTTATTTGAGAGACATTTAAATTGATAAATACATTTTCTCGGAATCCTGTATACTTGCCGTAGTGTTGTCATGTTTTCGGTTGGGTCCAATGATTTATACCGCTTAAAAGCATTGCGCAGTAAGGGAATCAGGAAATAGGCAGCGAAGGGCCTCTGTTTGTGTAATTTGCCGCCCAAATGGTACGTATACCGTGCAAATTTAATTGAATTGAATAAAATACGCAATAATCACTCTGCTAGCAAGAATAGTAAAACTAATCACGGAAAAACCATAGAACCCATAGAAAGCTTACAGTGTTGTCGCGGATATCAATGAAGTTAGTGCCTAAGCATTCATAACTCAACAAAATTATATTCACTACACAGATATACTATGCGAAGGGCTGGTGTGTCACAGGATGTCAGTCTCGTAAACTTTATTAGTAGTGGACACCACGTCGTTGACCATGGGCAGCTGACAGCTGGGCTTCTCCGTAATCGTAGAGGTTTCAGCATTCTTCTTCCTGTCGATATCACCAGCCAAGTGAGTCATGCTGCCCGACATGTTCGCGGGAGCAAGGTTTAGGTTCATTTTGCTTAATAAATTAGACTCGCTGCCGGTTTTTTTGAGGTCCGGCTGCGCATTGGGGGGCAAAGCGGAGCCGCTGCGTTGGATCATCTGCAGGCGAGCATACTGCTCCTGCAGCGCCTTCTGTTTCTTGAGGAGTTCCTGGTGGCGCTGCTCGAGGAGCGCTTGGCGCGAGGCGGCGGTTTCGTCTTCGGGGTCGTCAGCGGGGGCGCGAGGAGGGGAGCAAGGCGAGGTGGGCGAGGCGAGGGGCGAGCGGGACGTGGTGCGCGGCGGCGGGGGCGGAGGCGCACGGCGCGCGGCCATCGCTAGCAGCTCGGGGTGGCGCTCGGGCACGGGCGGCTTGGGGGGGTGCTGGCCGCGCGCGCGCACCGGGGGCGACGCATCCGTGTCGCTGCCGCTGGGGTACGAATGCAGCCTGCGCAGTGGCCCCTCGCCCCTCCCGCCGCGCTCCGAAGGTTTAGCGAAGGTCTGAAGCTCGTCTAGTAGCGCATCGAGGGCGTTTTCTGGCCGCAGGTCCGTTGATCCCCTGGCCGCGCCATTTCGCCCGGCGCCGGTTGCCTGCGCACCATTCCGTTCACTTCTAACTGTGCCCGGTGACTACATTCTACGTGACGGGGACGTGGTTGGGAGCGTTTACAACAAACATGTTGCTCATTACATTTATTACACGATATTAAATAATGTATTATGACGAGAAATGCTCGCAACCGCGCCCTTAGCTAATACTTTAACATTGATTCGACAGAACATTTAGATACAATCATTCAAAGAAGAAAAATCCACGAAGAACATTTAATATTCATATTAAATATGTATATGATAGCTAAATATTTATGCGTCCACAACCATTCAAAAAGAATAAAATAGAAATAAAAGGCATTTGCCGTTATTTTTCGTCGTCGAATAGTCAAAATTAAGATTTCGTGGACAATGGAATTTATAAAGTGACGACTTGGGTAAAGTTTTAATATTCGACGACGAAAAATAAGAAGGGGTGTCGAGCGGCCGATGGTTCGTGGAAGTAAAACCGTAAGTATGATGCCAACAACCAGATAGACGAAGGTATGAATGTAAGATATATAAATACGTCGATGTATTTGACTGCATGTGATAGAAGAATATGATGTATAAGTACTTAGATTTGTGATAAATATGCATAAAGTATTATAAAGAAGAATTTCACTCTTAACAATTGTGATGATTTTGCCATTAGTCAAAATTTTTAAATACGTGTAATATACCGTAATGTGAATAAACTTCAGCAACTGACTACTCGGTAGAAAGCTACGCCAGAGTGACCCTATTAATAATAAATTAACTAAAATGTAAGCTGTTAAAGAACTGCAAACTATGAGCTACCTACGTCATTATAAATGTGCTGGATTATGTAAGTTGTAATGTCATGACATGACGTACTATAAGCGGTACAAAAGTTTAGAAAAACAAATTACCTGTGCTCCAGAGGTGGGGGTTAGTCAATTTGTAAACTCTTTGGTTACAACGATTCAACAGGAGACTGGGGTAAGGATTTATAATGTTGAGTCTTTTTATATCTACAGTTCGTGTGGATAAGTATGAACAGTGAAAATGAAATGAATTAGCTAAAAAGAATATGATTTTATGAGCTGAGAAATTGAGAGATGTTGAAGAAAAACTGGGAAGATGGGTGATAGGGATTTAAGGGATGTCATGTATCCCGGAAGTTCTAGATTTTGAGCTGCTTCTGCTATCGAGTACGTGCTGCAACAAAACAAAAAACAGCAAGATGCACTAACTATTACAAAGCGAGAGAAATCCCCGTGCCTGTTATTACAAAGAAGGAAAATTGCATTCATTCAAAAATATTATTACATAGGCGTCCATTTCGTAGTTGTACTTTGTTCAAGTGAAGTTGATGTTATTAAAAATAGACACGATGTTATTAAAAATAGTTTGTTATTATGACCAGGATTCGATAATAAACTACAAAATGAATACCTTATTAAAGTGATATATAAAACCGTGCATTCTTACCATCGCTATAAATTTTGAAACTAATTATTGGTTTTTTTATTAATAAAATGTACATTTCGAGACTCCTACAAAATTATTGTACTAAAATTATTTGAATCAGAAAATTCTATCCTGTAGCGCTTTAATTTTCGTATAGTTCTTCTACTTTCATAGAAACAAAAAAAATATTATAGTAGAAATTTTACCCTACACATATAGTATGTTTACTATCATTGTAGATTCCAATGACGTTCGGTCGTTAGATTGTCTTACAACAGGCTCTATCAAAGTACAATTAGACAATTGTACAATGTTTGTATTTGTTTATTAACAATATGTTGCCAGTCGAATTTACTGTGGCCTAAACTTAATCTCATTACCATGCTTTATACAATTTGTACATCACAAATCATGCCAAAATTCGTTAACTACACATCGACGGGCAGAACCTGGAATTACCTATATAGTTTAAAATTATTGAAATTTGAATAAAAACAAAAAAAAATTGAATGATTTTTGGCAAACTTCAGCTGTTATATCAGTGAAAGTAGGATAGTTGACAAAGTATGCAAATATAATATAAAGACAGTGAGAACTAATTACAGCTGAAATTTGCTGCTAATTACGAATGCCTGCGATCCATCTACCACACATTTTACTGCGCTAATCTGATGAGGTATTCAGCGATGGTACCACGCAATTCAATTACCATACACAGCATTATTTTTGTTTAAAATTACACGGAGAAACCTACATTTTCTAATATATTAATAGTACCATTTCCAAAAACCCGACAATTTTTAATCACCATAATCCAAATAGTGGAATGCTTATAGTATGTAAGCATGCGTACCGATTTTTTCAATAGTGTCTGAACTGGAAAAAATATTTAAAATTTCTATAAGTTTCTCCAAAATGACAATCGTGAAGCATCAATATCTTACAATATGGCTGAAGCATGGTGTACAACTGTGAGCCAACATGCCTACATAAAGAAGAGCGAACTTGTGTAGAATTTACATAAAAAAGAGATTATGAACACAAAAACGAAAAATATCCAGAAAGGAAAGTAAAAATACGGATGTGAAATAAAAAAAATATAAAAGAAATATCGAAACGTAGTTCATGAATAATAATAATAATTGATATATTACGAATAGATTTATTACTCGTTAATAACAATAGCTTCTCTGAAGTTGTTGCTCTGCCTCCAAGCATACTGATGCGTACCATCACGGAAAAAACACGACGAAATTCATCATTAACAAAATTTGATAAAAATCACAGCACTGGAGTAATTCAGAATAACATTGTAAGGGATCGCAGGGTCTGGACTGGTCGAGTGGACCGATACCAGTCGCTGGTGGTGGTTATTGCGTCGACGCTGTAGCACGGCTATAGGGGTTCTGGAACCGACTCACGAGTGACTCGTCACTTCATTTTGATGTTTTATATTTTTTTTTACCAATCAAGTGCAATATTGATACGTGATGGTGAAATTAATTAAAATAAATATAATTAATTTAATTGTAGAACATCTAGAATGAAGTGACTTATCGACACTTTGCGAGAAGTAAGAATCTTGTCTGATGACTTAATATCCTGGGGAATATAATTTTGCCTAAGTACCTACACTTTTACAGCTACCTATAACCTATAGAATAAACTAATCTATGTATTATGTATTATAAACACTCCAATGACATAAAACTATAGTTATTGCGGGGACGGGAAAATAAGTTCGAATGTCATTTACAAAATAACTTACTATGTTATATCCGTTGACGACTCACTGTTTATTAAAATTGGCATTGTTTTCCAAAAGCGAGGATTAAAAATGCAACGTTTATGGACAGTGCTTTGGTTGCAGGATTGTGCAAAAGAATTACAAATTTTGTTGTATTCTGTTTTTAATTAGATCATCACACTCCGTCGCATCTATCTATATATTTGTACTTTTTAAAATTAGGAATAATTTTCAACCAGTGCAAGGCGAAAAATGTTGGAAATATATTTAATAACCCATAAAGGTTTGTTGTCAAATATGAGGATTAACGTGCCAAATGAAATATAACCCTAAGCTATTCTATGGTGTGAGTGTCGACATCAACAGTTTGATCTATCATGTGACTATTTTCATCTAAGCGGTTTGTACTAATAGGTTCAAAAGTTTGAGATTTGTTATTTCTAAGCGAAATGTGTAATATCGTAAATACTTAAATAATAAAGGACAGAGCGTGATGCTGATACGTATGTTGATAAAATTTTGATATGCCAATTCAATCTAGAAATCTATACAAATACGAAACGCAAAGAGCATTTCTTTCCCATAGAAAATTTTGATGCCGAATTGATTATAACAGTCAGAATACATAGCATAAAAAAGTGACAAACAAGATCATTCCATATGACGTATATTGATTATCTTAGTAGGTCGTTAAAATATACTTTAATAAAAAAAAATAAAAAAGCAGCTACTATTGTTAGAGGTAATAAAGTGTAAGGGATAAAAGTGTTACTCTTAAGAAAAATGCAGCATAATTCAGAAGTCGCTTAAATAAAAGGGGCTCATGCCGAAAGGTACTTGAAAGCTAGTAGGTGTAATATTACTAATTGTGAAAAAAACCCACTATTACTAATTAAGCTACTAGGGGCTACGTAGGGAGCAAATAAACAAACGAGAAAGAACACTCCGCAAAAGAACCGAAGTGTCGGAAAAAAATGCAAATTTTAAACTTTTGGCAAACCTGCAATTGTTAAGCGAATAATCTGTGTACGGAATAAACATTTGAAATTGATCAAGATGGAGGTGTCTGCTAAACCACTCTGTAAATAAAAATCTTTTTAATTATTAGTTATGTTTCAATCAGGTTATAAAATATGTATTGGAAGAAAATTTAAGTATAATATAACAGAATTTATACATAAGTTACATCGTAACCCTTTGGAAAATGTTCTTCCAAGATTCTCTGTAGCCAATTAAATAATCCATTTGGCGATGTTGTTGCCTTTTGTTACCTTGTTATGCGAAGAGGCCAGCGTGCAAACATTCTCAGAGTTGCAATCCTCCGAAGACGGGCCAGCAGTGAAGGAGCTTTGCGATGATTCCGGAGATGTGCGCCCGTCGGAAAGCGGAAGGCGCTGTTCCTGCACGCAAGCGAGACTGGAAACCGCACCATGAAACAGCATTTGTAAAAGTATGTTAGAAATAGATAAAACTAACTAAAAAAATATATAATATTGTTCCATTACTTACCGCTTCAAAGTTACAAGCGTTCCGGTCAATTTCTTGCAACGACGAAGAGCCAATTCCAAGCGTTCCGGCTCGTCTTCAAGCATTTTTTCTTTGCGCACCACCTAACAATGCAGAATTAAGGTAATTCACGTTACGTGATGGTGATTTGCTTGTTTTTTATTATGGCTAGAACTTACCTTCTCCATTTCTGATGTCAATTTAGCTTTCATGGTATCATGCAGAATGGGGAACTTCAATTTCCAATCAGCCACGGTCTTGCTGCTCTTTGATAGAACCATGGCAATTCTTTCAATATCTGCCATGTTTACGCGCGTTTCTCTACAATAATGATGATATCTTTTAATTAAGGTGCATCATAAATTTATTCTAATGTATTTAGTGATTATTACCATAATGTTTTTTGTGTCACCTGTTAGCAGCTTGGCCACGAAGGCGTTCAACAGTTGCTTCCAATTCATACAGATCATTCTCCAGCAGTAGCATTTCTTGCCTGTAAATCTCTTCCTCACGGGTCAGCTGCTGAAAATAGTGAGTGATCATGAGGGTTACTGAACTATTACCAGGCTTCGAAACTAAGTAATCATCATAAGCATATTCTTACCGACTCGGGGTTCTCTTCAGAAAAGCTGGCTGAAATAGCTCCAATTTTCACAATGGTATCAGCCATCAACTGCCTCATTTGCATCGCGTGAGATAAAGTAGAGCGTCGCAAATTCCTGGTCTGTGAATCAAATCGCCATACACTTATGCGATGAACTTAAAATTTAACTATAGCGAATAGCGCAAGAGAACTAAGTTCGCCAATGCTGTTAGGAAGTCGCAAGTGGCTAAGAGTTAATTAATGCATCAGCTCATGGAAGCGACAACATTTATATAGTTTACCTCGATTCTTAAGTCCCGGCTTTGCTTTAGCAGACTTCGCATCTGATTGAAGAAATCGGGCGTAACGTTGAGTTGGTAGGTCCTCTGAGGAGCCAGAGCAATGGGCTGGGCTCCCAGACCGGCCGGCTTGGGAGGAGGCGCCGGTTTAAGGCGATCACGCTCTGTTAATTAACACGAGTCTATCAATGGGTACACCATGTTTATTGGTGCTACAATTGTATTTATTCCAAATAGTAGTAAGCTGGTTAGGTGACAGGATGAAGTATTTATATCCTTGTTCTGATCTAAACATTTAGTAGAGCAATATTGTACATATTAAGCAATCACATAAATATTTGGTGTGGATAGTGCTACATTATAAGTGTATCACACGTGTATATAGGAATTACAAAACTTATCAGAATAAATTCAAAATGTTCTAAGGATATCCGAGAATGTCATATTACTGTAGGTATATTTTAGGAAACTTTTATGTAACGGTAGATATTTCAAAGTCAGTATAAATTTCCTTTTTTTGCGTTGTTGTATGAAGACGACCTTGGCTGATTTAATTTTAAACAGTATACTTTGCAATACAATGTTCCGTGATCTTCCATAAATTGAAAAAGATCCTGCAATCTCGTTTATTTGCATAAAACCGACTAGTTACAAATGCATTCACCAAGACGTCACGTTTATACTTTGCCTTCAATTCAATTTATTCTAGAAATGCTTAACAATCAAATCATTTGTAGGCAGAAAATATGGATAGATAGATACTGTTATTTACGATCCGCATCATTTATATTGATTTAATCATTAAGTTACGTATAAAATAATGACAATATTTTTTGCTCCATGCAGTGTTTTATACGCTATATTAATAGGAATCACTAATGATTTCAGTAACTACGGTATGGTAATAAATGTCGGATATTTTCTATTATATTATGAACTCAAATGCTTTTGGAAAATTCATAAAGACTAAAAAGGAAAAAAATAGTGTATTTAATGGTCTAAGCAATAGGTTTGCAAATTTTAATCAAATATTTTTATGTATTAATGATATCCTTAGAACGTTTTTGTTAATACAGGCAGATACATAGATATTGTTACCCCTAGGATATATATATATACATAATTATTATCGTAAGCGTAATATTTAAAAGTATTTTTTCTTACCAACAACGTTTTGGACGTATATTATAATTTACCTTGAGACGAAGTCCTTGGCAATGTTGATGATTTGATTGCCGGTTTTGTCGGCTTTGTATCGGCTTGTTATGGCAAAGAAGTAAGCGGAAAGAAACCAAATACAAGAATTATGAGTATGGTTATGATATTAACTACGAAAGTGTAGAGACAGAATTATAGCTATATTTGTTCTGTTCTGAGAATGAAATTTCTTCAAGAGCTTTCGTCCTTGGTACATCTTTAACCGCATTTGCTTCTTAGAATTGGTTTGAAGCAACAACGCTTTTACAATTAGCTTGTCTCTTTTGTACATATAAATTCAATAGTAAAGGAGTTTTCGCTGCTGGCTGGTATCAAGTATTAATTAAATTATAAAGTAATTTCATTCCCCAATTTAATAATAATATTCATACACATTACGAGCAAAGGATTTGGTATAAATACGATTAAGGACTGACAAAACTTTGTATGGTACATTCCACAAGCATTAAATAAGAAAAGGCTTGTACTCTCATCTTAAACTGAGACAGATCAGTCTGCGGGTACTCTGACAATGTCAGATATTTTTGGAACGTAAAAATGTAAATTGATTTGTTTTATGTGAGACGAGTAGCAAACGAGCTTGCAAACCACCTGATGTTAAGTAGTCGCAGCCCATAGCCACGTACAACCCCAAACATAGCTGAAATCCTATCTGGGTTCGAACGTAGATACGTTGCTACTCCTGTGGACTAAGATGGTTGCCTCGCTTCAAATTGTAGCAGGCATCCGCACCTCTCCAACCGAAACACAAGTCATGGTTTAAGGCAGATTTTGAGGGTGGCAGTGATACCTTCCCAGTCCAACTATAGTTCTCCCACCTTTACGTTTATGTTTTGTAAATACAATAAATAATATGGTATCGTTTTTCAATTTTGTTATTTAATTCTATTAAATAACTTCAATGATAATATCCACCAGACCCAATACTGCTATCGAAGGCAAATCAATTCGGAAAAATTAAAGATTGTGGTGATCCACCACAGGCCTTTGTTTATAATATCTAATACGCTTACTACTAATATTCGTCACGGAATGCACCATACCATTTATTTGTAATTGATGGACGTGGGGATGCATGATATGCATTCAGTTTTGTTTTCCATAAAATATTAATTAATAATGCACCTTGCCCCTCGTATAAATATATAGGTACATACTTATTAATAATTAACTTATTTATCTATAAGTATTTAAATTCGTTACATGTTTTGCAAGCTGTTCAGGGTTAGTGCCAATTAATATTTTAATATGTGATATCATTCTAATTATGCATCAGATAAGACACTAAATAAAACGCATTTTCGTCTTAAATACAGTTGGTGATCCAAGTTAAACACACCAATTAGAATTTCTAAATGAAGGTGTTCAAAATCTTCAAACTAAATGTAAATCGTTTAGTGTCATTTTTATAATTTTGGCAAAAACCCATTATCAATAGATATGATTAAAAAGGATATTCTATGGCATGAAAATAAAAAATACAAATAATGAGGGACCATAACACCAAAATAAAAGAGGACAAACTAAAAGAAAGCCATAAACAGGATGGAGGAAACGAAGATTTTATAAGTTTTACATTCGGAAAGTTCATGTTTACGGCACAGTATTGATTATTTGGACTATAAAATATCATAACATAACATAACATAGATTATAGAAAAAAGACAGAGATTGTGGAAGCTAATGAAGATAAGGAAGTAGATATAGATTCAAATGAGTGTGAAACACGTAATAGGTTTAGTTAAACCAATCAATCTTACGTGTTTATTCTAAGAATGCAATTATATCAGTTTTATTAAAATACCTTAATGTGAATTGAATATAAATTAAATAAGAAATAAAGTAATTATTTCATATGGTATACAAATCCAATTCAAAATATGGCAAGATATAAAGTCGTATTTCGTTTATAAGTTTAATAGTCAGAATGGCTTTACTGTTGAGTTCCGTGTGTGGTCTGACTTTACTATAATCCATGGTTTAAAACATGAAATTTCGATTGCTTCACCTGTTACAAGTTAATCCTTGGATTGTCGCCCATGCACTGCAGGGCTATATTTAATTTAACATTTGTTCTGTTTGCATCGGAGTTTCAATAAGGTCTATTACGAGATATTTGGTTGCATACCTGAATGTTGTGGCGAATGTTGTTTAGGAGAATTCATGTCTGGAGGGTCATCACTAAACGACACGGACTTTTCAAAAGATACCGATTTTTCTGAAATAAAATTGGTTTTACCGAATCAATTAATACTACAGCACGTGCATTTTGAGGGTTACATTCTGGATATTCAGTCAGCATCTAATAATCGCCGAGAGCCTGGATTTCATTAAATAAGTCAAAGTTGTTGGACCTAATTAGAGATTATTGATTAGCCTTTATAATTTGAAACTTTGTTAGCACGTGTTTTGGCAACGTTAAAAGTAATAAAACAATATTGAAATAATACTGCAGTAGGGATATATAAAATATTTGATATCTAGGGACCAAATTTATATATTCGTAGTTATATTAATTTTAGTGCCCAAATTTCACAACATGCCAATCACTGAAATAAACATTCAACAATTTTTATTTTTAATGATTTATGAGTCTAAATTTTGCGAAAATATAAAAAAAAACCTGCATGAAATACATGAAAGATGATGTAATACATTATCCCTTTGATACATGCGGCGATATACCATGTTTTAGTATTTATGCGAAAATGGATTCTCGTACAATTTAATCTGGATTGTGAATTTCTAAATAAACAATGTTTTGTTTCATATCGAAATACTATAACTACACATCGATTTGAAAACGCTAGTACTTTCCTATGATTACTAGATTTTAATGTGTTACTATCGAAACATATTTTAGTGTGATCACGATCTCAATGAAGAAACTCAATTCTAAAGAAAAATAATGTTCCACCATTAAATATTGAATATGTAGATGCGAATGGGTTGTTCTAAAATTTGTTTATATTAAAAGAATCGGGGAAATCTCATGACAAATAATTGTTTTGCTGTCAGATGAGACAAAAATATTATCAACTAACATCAGTATATAAATTTATAAAGATATAAGTCTAGTTGCTTTAAATGAGTAGCAGTAGAAGTAGATACGTATAATTTTAAATATCTGTTTTTTTACTTCAAAATTTTTCTAATAAATATATTTGCTTTTTATAACTTGTAATAAAAAAAACTTTCATAATATATGAGCAAGAAATAAACGTGGAATTCATTGAATTTCAAATATTAACGTTAAGTACATCCGTCGTCATGTTTTATAGTCTTATTATTACGTACGTGAATAAAAATAAAATTAAAACATAGAGAATATTAAAAATATTTTATAATATTTATGGTATTATAAATTACATAATTATTTTTTTAAATGATACAATGAATATCTGGGTCGAGAGCGATTATATAACGCTGACTGATTTCAACTATATACTCTTCATAATAATCCAAGATAACATTTCATTATTAAGAAGTTAAGATTTGCATTTGAATTTGGAATACTATATAACAGGGGTGCTTCATTTTGAGGTAATCTTGCATAGAAAGGTGTGTTGCCAAAAGGTTGGGTTTTAAAAGTGTAAAAAATTTAGTTTTGAGAAACCAACTTTGAATAAAATTATAAATATTAATACAATCAAAAGTACGGTAACCAAACAGCTTATTTCGAAATACGTAAAAAATGAAACGTGTAGAATGAATGACTACTATAAAATAATGTAATGATTGAACGCGACTTCACGTCACGGAAACCACAGAAATCAAATATTTCAAACGTTAGACGGTCCCATCGCTCAAAATGTGTGAAGATTAAGTTTATAGTGAGCGTGTCTTACTCACAATTATGTATTTGTAACATTGTTGTAGATATTCGAAAGTATTAAAACGGGTCAAACTTTTAAAATTATTTCTAAACTTAAATTGAACGTTCAAATGCATTGACGGGCTCATCTACAATTTAAATTGTTTATGTCATTATTATAATTTTTTGAAAAGAGTTAAACAGAAACAATGTGTACAAATAGGATTAGATTAACTTATATAATATGTTGTTATTGTAAATTTACATTTACAAATATGAAATGAATTTATTTTGGACTATCCAAGTTCAAACAATTGCAGATCAAGCATGACACAGTTTCCGGCTCGTACTTTGGCCCTCAGACGGGGGAAAATAGCAAGTGACGTAGTCGCGAACACAGCTCACTATGTGTTATATATATATATATATATATATAACCTTTACCTTAATTTACATTAATCATTGATGATAGTGTAAAATTTCAATAATTACTTTTATTCTAGATAGCAATCGTTTCCTCTTTTGTGTTACACACACTTATACAATTACGAAAATAAAAAATTGTGACAGAGCAAGGCAAGATTCACGGCTGTACAAAATGATCATATATAATCAAAAGTACTATAATTTTAAAATCAGAGCTCAAATTACAAGCCGGTAACTGTTATTATGTTTATTTACAAACCTCTTCCCGGTGGCATAAACTGTAAATTCACTTGATGTGCTGTATGTACAATAAAATGAATCTATAGGTTTTACATGAGAAATGGAAGAAAAACTGTTCGATGACAATGGAGAAACATACATTATTAAAAAAACCTCATACAATGTTCGTTAAAGGTAGCTGAAAAATAAAGAAAAATCCACACGAGTTAGCAAGCAAGCTGTCTGCGTGATAATATGTATGGACACTGCATAATGCATCGCGAATGTTAATTTTGATAGCTGGGAAGTTTTCCGTGCCACCATGGTGTTTATACATGGAGCACGTCTTTTGTAATAGAGTGAAAGCCACTTTCCCTCCCCAGCATTCCGAAAGGTGCGGAAGAGGTTACCTGTTAGGTCTTCACATTTACTCGCTAGGTAATAAGAAGGAAGGGAACCTATAATTTGCGGTTTTGTTTTTCTCCTTCAAGAATTATATTTCATGCTTGTTCGAGGTTAAGTGACCACTTTTCTATTTTTTACTCCGCGTGCAGATCTTATTCGTACATTATTAGGCCAGCTTAGTATAATAATTTTCAAAATTTACTAATATATTTAATTTCTTCTCATCAATATTACTAGTACATGACCAAATTAAAAAATGTAAATTATGAACATTAGCAATGCATTAGCAAAATTTTGGGCCGCGATCAATTACACTTACGAAATCTGTCTTTCCCTAATTTGGGGGGTCTCTCGTGGCTGGCAAATCGCACGGCATCTGAGTGTGGGAAATTCAATTTGTATTTAGCTTTCTACAATAAACAATGATTTTTTAGAATTATGAAACAGAGATACGACATAAGAAATCAAAGCTTGCGCTTTCTCTACTGACACACACTGCGGCTATGTAAACATCAAATTACGAAGAACCATAAGTAGAAAGGAAGTTGCAAGAAATATGTAAACGTTATTAACATATTCCGGTGGTGTTCTGAAAGTAATATCAATATTATAGGGCTCTAAGTAAGTATGATCAAACCTTGATTGAGCGTCCTGGCATTGTATGCAGGAAAATCGTTACGAGGAGCTGCAGCCGGGGCAGCGGCGCCCGCTGGTACTTGCAAGGCTTGTTGGACAAGGCCAGTCAAATTGGCCAGTTGACGCTCCATTTTCTCCACACGAAGACGCTGCATTTCCTCCACCTGGCCCAATCTAAAAGAGCGCAAGCAGGTTCACGAAACATTTCAACGCTTCGACGTAATGATATAGAATAAAGTAGGCAAATAGTAAAACTGGATTGAAAATAATTGTGTATTTTTATACAGTATTAAATAAACATAAAATTCGCTAGAGCCTACAATATTGGGTCGCAGGGCTTCTATAATTGTGGCCACAATATCGCAAGGCATATATTATAACAATGTTTGGAGCAAACATTCGGTAAATTACTTAATTATGATCAAGAACAAAATTTGTACCATTCGTACTTTCAATCAGTAAGTAAATTGGACGATATGAAAAAAGACGAATTGCAAGCATTGTATGAAATTGTATTGCGTTTGATGCTCTAATCATATTGTTTAGATACCTGGCGTCGTATGGAGGACGGCCCATTGGGCGCGGGGCCGTAGTAATCGGGTAGACACCGTAGGCGTCATCAATTATGACACCATCGCTAGAAAGAATGCGTTAGCTTTTACATATGTTAAAAGAGTAGCAGTTGAGCACGCAAGCCACATAATGTCAAGTAACAGCTGCAGCCTATGGGTATCACGACGTAGGACCATTAAGTCCCAAAATAGTTTAAAATAATTGTTAATAGTATTTGTATCAAAAATGCTACTTTGAAGAACTCAGCGGAATCGAAATAATATTGTTGGTTAAACACATAAACACGTTAAACATGTATTGATTTTTTTGAGTTTATCTAATAAGAAAATAAATTATTACATGTGTATAAGATTTTCAAGTGTCTACATGTTTGGTATTTGTGTGGAAAGATGTGCTTATTAAGTGCTCACCCAGCCTCCTCGTCAATGACGGGCGTGATATTGGCCCGGCTGGTGGATGGCCCCAGGAACTGGGTGTAGTAGGGGTCTTCATAGGGCCCACGAGGAGCAGCGCGTTCGGGTGACGACATGTAACCCTCGCCGGCATGCACTGTGAGCAAATTAAAAAGGTTATTACATCTAAGAAAGTACTGAAACAGGTATTACTTGTTTGTTATCAATAGAATTGAGGTAAAATGAAAAAGGGAAGTTCTGAAGTATTCGGTCTGAAAATGATATAAAATACGCAGATCTCATCTCGGCGTTCAATATATATATAAAATCGAGAATAATCTTGGAAGTAAAAAGTTATCAAACATTTCTGTTTCATTAAAAATTTGGCAGTAGAATTTCGGAGTTCAAGTAACTGTACACAAAATAAATATTTTGCTATATTTGCGATTCAATCAGACCGAAAACTTTTAACGTGCTTGTAAATATACTTTTTAGATTAGAAACAAAAGCGTACCTGAATAACATGTAAAAGCATGCGAAAGATAAAATATCTAAGGTGTAGCACGTTTGATTGTAGTTGACAGCGATACCTATATAAGATAATAAACGAATTAAACGTTTCCTCATACATCACTGAAACTATTCAACGTAGCGTTTGAAATAAATAAGCTAAAGAAGAGAAGACTAGTAATAACACGAGGATCAGAATAATCAAATTTAACACCAAATCCTATCCGCGTCGAAGTTATTTAACTGTAATAATATTAGAGGCGAGTGTGAAAAAATATTATTAGGTACAACATCGAGATTACCACGACATCAAGCGTTAAGCAAATCAAGTCATGGAAGCGAAAGTAACGTCTTCAAGGTTCTGGTTACCAGGGATGGTGTAGAGTTGGTCGGCGCTTCGAGGGCATTCGACACCGAAGGGGAAACAGCGTTCGGAGCCGCCACCGTGTCCGTACGAACGCATCGGCTTTCTCGGCACCGACGGACCTACACACACACCTCGTTGTACCTAATGCACTTGACCCTAACAGAGGTCCCGCTTTCATTATGTCCGTACGGTGTTATCAAATCTGACCATCCTTTAAAATTATTTCGATGACGACGGATAAATCGATAAGGTTTATATCAAGCGAGATGAACATGTAGGTTAAGGGTTATCTTCATAACATATTATCATTATCAACCCATTACACTTGTGCTGGGCACAGATCTCCCGTTGAAATGAGAGGGATGAAGCTACAGTCACGTAGACTTTACACACCTTCGAGAACTTAACATAGAACTTTCAGGCAAGGAGGTTCCTCACGATGTTTTTCTTCACCGTAATATGTAAGATATTTACCTGGAGCAGGCAGAGTCTTGACGCGATCGGCTGGCACGGGCGGAGCAGCTGGAGAGTAGGCTCGCAGCACGGTACCACCGCGAGGAAGAGTGCTCGGCGCCGGTCCCCCCATGTAGTAAGCAGGAGCCTTTACCTTAAATAAAGTAAACCACTGTTATTACTATGCCTATATATTAAAAGGAGGTTGAATTGTCTTTTGAATTACAACCGTCATATGCATTTCTGATTTATTAAAACCGTATTTGCGTGACCGTTTTACAGTGTCATTGCAATACATTTTGCAATTGCATTAAAAGCCAGTTTTGGTTGATACACATGGAATTCCTATGTCCTATTAATGCGATGTGAACAATTTATGAAGCCTTGTTAACATCTCTTAAAACGATATTAATTACGCTTACTTCAAAATTTGGTACTTCAGAACGCATTAAAAAATGTGACGCAACGATTAAAGATGATATTCTCAAAAAAATTAAGCACCGCCGTGTTTTTTATTACAATATGGAATAGATAATAACTTGTTGTTTTTAATCACTAAACAGACCGTGATAAAACAAAAACTCTTGAATACATGATAGTTTCGAAAGATAGAGGTTAGATATAAACAAATATAACAACTAGAATGGTTAATCTTTAACATAAATGGAATGATTAAAAATTGTAAAATAAGTGACAATACAGTAAATATAAATGTATATAATTCTTTATTGCGTACGTTACGCACGCATCTCATAACAAATAATATTTATTATTAAATACACTTCGTTCAGTGGTTTATTCAATTTCCATCATTCTTGAGTTGCTATGGAATGTCAATAATAATAATATAAAAATGTACAATTTATAATACTTTAAAATAAAAAAGAAGCTTCTTAAAACCCAAATAAATCAAATAAATAAATATAGGTTCAAACGAAAATTAGAACTTTAATGAGTACTTGAAAGCGAGTTCAAATTTTATATTTTTTTCAAGAACATCAAACAAAGAGATAAATATTTATATTGTTTATTGTAAGAAATATTGTTTTACATGTTTCTAATAAAATATGTCGTAGCTGAATAACAATCACAGTGATGCTATTTTCAGAAAGTATAATTTACAAGAACGCTGTTCGTACAGTCAAGATGCAACAATGTATTGTAAGGAATGCATTCGCGGTTTACAAACATAACAATATTGCAATAACAGTTGCGGTAGAAACGACGAAGAGATCTCAGTTATCATTTTGTTTTTATAGAGAAAGCACTGGAAAACTTTTCATCATTTCCATTCACCACGATTGTTGCAAAGTGGTAAAATTATTGTGCAAAAAATTTCATTTGAAGAGTTGTGTCGACTTCGTTGGTTAAGCGGAAGTAAAATTATGATACTATTTAAATGTTTGAATACGAAACACGAGGAAGTTTGGAACTTTTAAAGTGTTCATAAAGGGCTACTTGTGTTTGATCTCTTATAAAAATTACGGCCAACCACATCGTTTATTAGCGGAGAAGTATTAATTTCATGAACCGGAATTAAGATTAATTTCATAAAGTGTTATCATCGTTTATTTCAAAGCAAAATTTATACGGTTAATCTGAGTATTAACTTTGGTGTCCATCTTCTCAATTCTACTCGTTTTCTAAACATTTATTTAAATTCACTACAGTACGATTTTTAAAGTTATACTGTTTTCGTTATGTCGTGGACAATTTGTTTAGTTGTATTAGCCGTGGTGATTGGTTGTGATTCCATCAATAAGCCGGTTTATAAAATTGCACTCACTCAAAAAGGATATGCACAGGTTAACAAATACATACATATATTAATATTTTTAGATAATACGGCTTATGTACTAATATTTTGCAGGCAAAAAAAAACAAATATTTTCACTTCAATATTTAATATCTTGACTCATTATGTAAAATAACGCTATGTCATTTTTCCTTTCGATATATTAAATTATATACTTTCCAACATGTTATGTAGTTAAAGCAGGTTTAAATATATATTTGTAAATGTTCAAAAGTAAATATGCTACTACTACTATTATTACATATTAAAGCCGGAATCTGGCATAAATCACCTTATGTTAAGTGTTAAGGATTTAATTGATGGTAGTTGGAAATGGGCCGTAATTATTTAGCAAGTACAACCTTCTTTTATCAGTGGGACAATATCGAAACCTCCTTACATCCTATCCACTTTAAGAATATATATTTAATAAAAGTAGCAAACAGGTAAGCAGTCCATCGCCCACTGAGTAGGCACCTTAAGGCCCGTGGGCATCTGTAGGCGACTCTATAAAAATCACGACTGTCATTTAAAATAGATCACAGACGCTTTGCTGCTCTTCACGACTGACTTTCAATTGTTTATTTTTATATGAGTACTTCTTTATATTACATGGCGTACATTGTTAAGCGTTGACGCCTAACTCTATAAAATATATCACCTGCTTGAAGTACGAATTAGTAAGCACAGTTGTATGAGTATGACTTACTACACCTGGGGATTTAGTAGAAAAACTTTGTTTTAGCATATCTAATTATTTGGCGTAGTATGTTGGCGTAAAATTGGTTATCTTTCCTTGCAGTTTTTGCAGTACGATGTGGAGACACCGCCCTTAAGGGAATTTACTTTCTGTGCTTGGATACGCGTGTTTGAGCTAGACAATGAGCAGAGCATCTTTACGTACGTGGGTAAGTTCCATGTAAATTTATTACATACTTATAATCGAAATTTTATAAGAGTAAAACTTTAATGTTCGGCAGAACAAATCCATTACCTATTTCTGTCTTATGACTGCAAATTCTACTCTCACTTTCCTCAAGTTTACTGTCAAATTCGTTTTCTTGAGCTATTCCGTTTTATTCCTCATAAATAGCCAGAGATTTCGGTTCTCCTATCTCTTACACTCGAGTTCTATATGTAATTTGTTACTCTAATCCATGGACAGCAATATCCCCAAAACAACAGGTAACCTATCTAGAGATAAGTTAGGATAGGTCATTTAACTTCTGCTGTAGTAGACAACAGCAAAGAAATAGTAGACTATAGCAGAAGTCAAATGAATTAAGAATACAAATGTTGCTTATCTTTCTGTGCACAAAATACACATAGGGAATCGGATTAACAGGTTACATGGTCGATTTGTAACCACTTAAACACATGATTGATATCAGATTGAACAGTAATTGATGATGTCATAAAGCTATGATTGATACACCGACGATCCGGATTTAACTCATTTTAAAAATGACATACATGTTCCATGACACATTTAAAGAACAAATGAATATTTACCGTTTGCATGTTATTTGCTAGGTTTTTTTACTTGAAGTGGCAAACAAGCGTGCAGTCCACTTGATAGTAAGTTTTTGTAGCCGACCGTGTTTGTTACCGAGCCCTGCTTAAAGTTTAGCACAGTTAGTAGGTACTCTTGTGGACTAATCTGGTTGTCTGTGTAAATGAATTGACTGACACGCCTTTTCAATGGATCGCAAGAATTGTTTCACGCTAGAAATGGGTGCGGCGGTGGTACGTCGGTCGACCCGTACAAGTTCTACTTTGCATGTTTTTTTATGTGTATAAAGTAGGAACCGAGTGTGCAGGCCACCTGATATTAAACGGTCTCTGCAATCCATGGATATTTATCTCTAAACTTAAACAGAGTCAAGTTCTGCCTGATGTCATGTATAGGACTGAGATAGTCGCCTAGCTTGTAAGCTTAGTCGGGCACCGCGCTTCTCTAACCGAACCACAAGTTTTGCTTATCAGCGGATTATGAGGGCAGTGGTGGTACCTCCCCGCTTCAATTGTTGTTATACTACCTTGCAAAATATGTACGTACATTAATAGTTTTCAGGTCGACTGATTATTTAGAGTAAAAAACAGTTATGTAGTATCTGTCAATTAAAGGTATGCACGTAGATACTGTTTAAATTTATGATTAGTAATAGCTACAGGTTTGGGAAACACCGCCCGTGCGCTAAGTAATAAAACACTTAATTGTTGACTTAGTAAATTGTGTTTTCATGTCCGGAACGACTGCACACAACCTTTTAATAACTTAATTAATTAGTATAAATTCTAATGGTTTCGTAAAAGAAAAACTTATAATAAAACTTCAGTTTTTAGGTATTAGATAGAAATTATTTTCTTTTTGACGTTGATATAGCGTTTTAATGTTTATTTTAAAAAATATATAAATTTAACTAAAAAAAAAACAATGTGTAAAAAATTGCATTTTCTGTTTTCTACTTTCATGGATGCTTATTTCCTACAAATGTATTTAATATGTATCTCAAGTTATATTATTAAATTATGGATATTTTATATTATCTTAAATATGTATATGACTTGATGTTAACTGGAACCTAACTCCAATATTAAATTTCATGCCCCAAATTTTGCGCCTTTTATTTTCTCTTCAAGTTTAAATTGTAAAAAATCCGGAGCTATGCTGCAACAAGCGATTAGTTATGGCTTTAGAGGCGGTCGAATAACCATAAAAATGTACCTACAATACTGTGTTTCTAACCTGGAAGCAATAAGACGAAACAAAACAGAGACGAAAATTCTATCCAATGAAGCTTTGTTTCATTATCTAACACTGTTAATGGTACTATATTGCATATATAGTCCCATTTGACAAGGTATGTAATATAAATTATAAATTAATTATCATGCTGTTTATACTAGTAACTATAGTGACTGCTTCACATTAAAAGGGTGGCATGCTCGTTTGTTTCTTTCAAATAATTCAAAATCGGCACAGTTTTATGTCATCGATTCCTTATTTCGGTATTTTATCTAGAATGTAATAACTTATAAAAAGACAATATAATATCAATATTTATCAATTTTCACGTACTATATATTGATAATTAAATTATCAAAGCATAAAGTATTCTATTTAAGAATAATTTGTTAACATATATTTAACATTTAGAAACTCTAAACTCTCTCACGCTTGAATATGAATAGAAAGTAACATGCCATACCACTACAGGAGTTAAACATTGAGCAAATATTATTGCGATATAATCAATGTGACCCTCTTTTCGAAACCAATCAGAAACACGTTCTCCGATCACTTTTCAAATTTTGTTTCAAATGTTACGCAAATCAAAATCGAAAAATGGATAGATATATGCCTGTCTGCAAATCTGCATTCCTATGAACAAATGTATGTAACGGGTTGCTTGGCCTTCGTTTCGAAAACGTTGCGAATTAATCTAATTAAAAGTACAAAAAGAGGTTATGTTAAAAGATAGTGTGACTTTATTAACTTAATAAGTTTAAGGGCATGTATGTTTTTAATGTAAGGAAGACAGCAATGGAACCTTCAGGTCACCTGATGTTAGTCGCTGCATTGCTACTGCATTGTATTCTGAGGAGTAAGGAGGTCGCCTCGTTTTAAGTGTAAGGGTTTTGTCACCGCGGATTATGAGGGCAGCGGCAGTACCTCTCCGGTCGAACTATACTTCTACCATCTATTAAAACTTTTTGTTTACATATTTGTGAATTTTGTTATCTTATCCTTAAAATAAAGTAGTAAAGGGCATTAAATCTCTATATTAAATATATTTTTTTATCAAGTGTTATATTATTATTATTACGTACCTGAGACCAGTATTGGCATTTCTGTTCATTTGTAAGTTAGCTATCACGCGAAAATTATTGGAGCGATTATGAAAATTAATGTTGTGATAACTAAATATTGGGGTTAACAAAAATATTTTAACAACGAAAATCACTTTTTTTTTAATTTGTTCAAAATTCACGCGATCGAAATCGTTGGTACAGCTAGTTATTTACAAACGTGAGAAATTATATACACTTACACCATTTTATCGCGTCAGATTCTTTGCTCTGGTACCCTTGATAGCCGTATTGGTTAGAAATTCACAAAGAACCCGTCGGACTGAGACCCGAGCGACCCTTTCACGTACCAGCTCAAACAGTGCTGAAGCACTGAACTATGATGAGCCCGACCTAACCCTTGTTTTATGCTACAATGAATTAATTAGGGTGACATTCAATTTCTCGCTTCTTTGAAACATTACGTCGATTCATCTTCCCTTCTTTGAAACTTGTACCCATCTAATAAATTAGGAACGGAAGTACAAAATTATTTATTTGTTTTGGTATATTTAAATAAGATTTATTACGAACATGATGGTATGAATATTACCACAGAAAGTATTTTAATAAAATATATAATATAGTTTCGAAAAATCGTCTCATTCTAAACTTTAGTGATTAATTATAAGAGCAATGATCTTGTACCGGTAGTACCCGCCTACTACAGTCCAGTTAATGATGTACTTAGTATTGGTATACATTGATGTCGATTTCAAAACCATTCTCGTATACATTACGTATGATTGAAGTAAATGAGGTGATATAAATAATTTATGAGCGTACGATTAGCTATTCCACGGTCTAGTTATATATTTTTTAGAGTAGATATGTATGCATGCGTTTTTTTTTTGCAGCAAACGGTAATAACCGTGTTGTAAGACTTTGGCTGGATACCGGAGGGCGGTACGTGAAAATATCTATCGACGAGAAAGTGCTATCGAGTGTTCCTGTTGATATAGGGAAGGATGTATGGCGACACATTTGCTTGTCCTATCAATCTGACCATGGAGCGTGGGCACTGTACATCGACGCGCGGCTGGTGTCCTGCGAAGCTGCGCATAATGTAAGCAATCGTACAAATTTATTCACAAAATAAGACACTTATGACTCTATCTGTATATTATAATCACGCTATTTCTCCACGAAACCACAATCGATCAATGCATTGTATTTTTAAAATCGTTGTTTTTTTAAACTTTTTAAACCTCACGTTAAATGTCAAAAACGAGTCTAAGGAATACAAAAAACGCGTTGTGGACGCGTAGATAGATAATATAATATTTTTCATACGTAATAGATATACAGACGGTCATACAAGACACTTATTAGTTAATTATAACACCATCCAAAGGGCAGCTATGCAATACTACTTAATCGTGCGAACACCACACATGAGAAATGACCTAGTAATATGATTTAAGGCTTGAAGGTCACTGCTCGCACGTGATAAATTTACTTAAGACAAACGTTGTGAAATTTGTGATTGAGACAAGGCTGTATTAGGCATATCTATTCTATTAGCGATCAGATCGAACTAATGAGATCCCCGGAGGTTAAGAAATACTTCAACAATTTTTTTTATTGCACAATATTTTTATATACAAGCAGCTGTAAAAAAGTTTTTATCTATACATTTTCTATGTAATTAGCATGAATTAAGTAGTAAATTTTAATCATACATTTATTTATTACAAAATGTTCCATATTTAATGTCAGATTACTTTTGTAAATTTAAATAAACCGTTAGAGGAATCGATTTGCCTATATTTATGAAAGGGTTGTTTTTACAACTATATTAGTTACTTAGTAATAATATCCATTGGGTATTTGTTGTTCGTTCTAGCTTCACGGCCGTGTTTTACCTGGCGGGGGAAGCGTGATCGTCGGGTATGGAATAGCTAATAAAGGTAACTCATAAATATAATATTACCTGAACAAAAATACGTTGTACTAGAGATCATTTCACAATTTATTTATTTTTCAGGAATCCCAAATGGCTTGGAAGGAGAAATTTTTGGAGTAAACATGATTTTAACCTCGACTATCGAGAGAAATTATACAATAAAATCTCATCCCCAGTTTAAACAAAAGACATTTCACAAAAATAAAGTTATTGGTAACGATAACCTAAAATACATAGTTCTAGGGGACATGAATACTGAAAAATTGCAAAAGAGAACAAAACCAGTCGATTTACCGACTTTATCAAATACAAGTAAAAATTACATAAAATTGAAAACTCCCTATAGTTTCATCGAACATGATGTCGGAGTGGATTTATCTCCATTAAAAGCCAAACCTGTCGATACGTCAGTTGAAAAAGAAATTTTTGATTTTTCAGCAACAGATACAATGCGTACAACAACGAAAGATAAAGTTAATTTTTGGAATATAATAAATGAAGCTGGAAATATAGGGAAATTTAAATATGACATAAACACAGATATACCTGGATCTGGAACTCAATCACTTCCAATTATTTCCGAATATGAGACTCCTCCACCTGTGGGTCCGGTACATGATTACTCTGAGAAATCTCTTTTTTCTAAGAATCCTGTATCATTTTATAAGATTAAGACGGACAATATGCCTGACGTTAGTAGAAATACAAACAATTTACTCGGAATATCAGCTATTGAAACACCGCCTCCACCCATCAAGAATACTAAAGTATATGGTCAATGGACAAGTTCAAAGTTTGCGAGTAGCGTCTTAAACTATCTTAAAAGCATTAACTTTAATCAAAGAGAACAAAAGAGAGCACCACCGACAATACCGCTACTGAAAGTATCAGACTCGTTTCCGTACGCTTCAGACGTCAAAGTCTCAAAAGTTCGTCAACCTTTTAAATTTCAAAGAAGAAACTTTATGGATAAACATTTTAACATAAAGAAACGCGAGGTAAAATATCCGCTAATTAATGTACAAATATTAGAAGATGATTTAAGAGACCAAATAATAGAAAGCCACGCTCAAACTCGACCAAAAGACGTTGAAATTACGATTAGAGGTGAATTTAGGAAAAATAAGGAGCACAGATATTATAGAAACACCGAAACAGAGAAATCAACTGAAGAATCTGGCAGTGATGAAATGGGAAAGTCAAAGCGTTTTACGGCCGTTTCTGATTTAAAAATCAAAAAATATGCAAATACATATGAGAACAATAAATTGTTAACAATCCTACCATTTCTTAAGACATTAGAATATTACATTGACAATTTAGAATCAAATAAAAAAGAAAAAATCTCAAAGACAAATGAGGTGTATTCCAAAAGTCTATCAAATGCAAATAAGTGGCATAATGTTAAATCTTACAGTAATGATTATACACCGCGAAAAATCAATATGAATTCACCACTCAATAACGACATTCAAGAAAAAATAGACGAAGTAAACAAAAAACTTCCTTCGATTCGATTAAAGTACAAACCTGATAGTCAAAAAGTCGAAACAGTCGAAGATGCGAGTATCATTCAAGGCAGACGTTTAGCATCTAAAATATCGAATCAGACAAATCATAATGTCGATGCAGTATCATTAATTAAATACAATCACGGTTTTTTGCCTCATCACGATAGTAAAATAAAATTGTTAGATAAACAAGACCATATTGTGAAGGAAAACAAATACATATATAATAGTTTTAATAAATATAATTTCAACAAAAACGTCAAGTTAGGAAATGCATTAAATGAGCAAAATGTCATTGGTCGTAACGAGGAACAGAATAAAAAAAGTTTTGTAGGAGGCGACGAATCAGTTCCAGACATTAATAGATATCGATCTGATTTAGACCACGAAAGCGGAAGTGTGCCTTCATCACTCGGGCCAAGAATTTGTAAAAATGTTGAATTGTATGACCGTTTGTTTTATGTACAACCTGATGGAAGTATTGATGTAACGCATATTTTATCTCCGATACGGGAAAAAAACACTGGTATAGAATTTATAATGCAGAATTATAAAAAATGTTCTTTAGAAAATACAGCATTGGAAAAGAGTCCTTTATTATTCATAGATTGGAATAGAACACCTGTTAGACTTTTTGGAGGAGCTTATCCGAAGAAAACCACCGATCTGTGTGGATTCTTTTGATTTAAGATAATTTATACTTTTAAATAAATAAAACATACACTTCGTTATTAATAATGCGCAATAATATAAATCGTAATGTAATACGCAATTTCGCAACATAATTAGGGGCCTATTCATAAATATTATGAAAGGAATGAAGGAGCTTACAAAATTAGCCACAATGGAAGATAAAATGTATTCTTATAAATCGATTACGTTATTCGGAAGATTTTTATTGTAAGTATTTAAGAATTATCCTAATAAAGATTTTGCCTTATAATTATTATAAAATGTTAAGGTGTTTATTGAACTATTTAGGACAACAAAAATCGCGTAATACGGTGAATTCCTCATGCGGTGTTCTCAAGTTATGTGAAACATAATAGATAAAAATTGACCTTATAATTATTTTAAATATTATATACCTCTTAAATACAAAAAAAAAAACAGTACACGATCTGTTGCAAGATTATATTCCTGTTTTTTATAACCTAGTTAAATTGTTGAGGTAATGAAATTTAATATAATATACATAGGTTGGGGAGAAAGTTTCTTCGTATTCTTTAAAATGTTGATTTTTATAAATTAAATTTCATATAGTTATAATATACCTAATATATATATATTTTTAATTTAATATTTTACAAATTAAAAATGCCATCCAGAACTCCGGTTTATGTCAAAGGATACGTGTTTGTTCATCAGAAATGCAAGTTCTTTGCAAGCCGTAGTTATTGGTGATCCATTTGACAGTACGTTTTCAATAGAAATATTCTCATCTTTCAAATAGAGCATAACGATGCATAATGTCGTGTTGTTCAATTTGAGATCACTGCGAGTAGTATAAAATTATAGTCAGCTATTTTTATATTATCATATTTCTCTCCTTCCTTACACCGGGTTTCTTGAAACACAGCTTTGTGGTGAAACTCTTTGTCGGAGGATTTGTTTAACGAAATTGAAGTAACAAAAGAGACTGCAACCCACCTGACACCTGCACCTCCATATTGAACAGAAATCCCACTTGAAGTGGTGTACATATGCGTTGCTATTCTCGAGCATTAAAATGGTCCCATCAAATGGAAAAGAGTCGGCACTTTCTCACCTTGACACTAGAAGTGCTTCAAGCTATAAATTTCAATAATAATGATACCTTGCCAGTTAAACACAATAAATTTTACCTTGCTTTCAAGTTTTTTTTTTTAGTTTCACACACTTCCCTACGATATTTAGCGATTTTTGTCAAATTTAACTACATATATATTAAGAATATATAATGATAAATTTTATAGAATCATAGATCTTATTATCATGGATCCTTCTCTTATAGATATATCTTAATTTTTAAATTCTGTTGAAAGTATAATGACAGAAGACCCCAATTGCTTTTTGTTTGCAAAAAGATGAAGAATGTGTGATGTAATTGATTATTCCGTCTTGTGAGGGATATAAGTGTAGTTTTCGATAAATCGGTATCAAAAAGCCATAGCTATTTGAGAGTATCGTGCAATTCCTGCATAAGAATCTGTCATCAAGATAAGATTAAGAAAAATTTCAAAGCCATCTTAAAGTGATTGCGCATTATTATATATAAATTACGCCAAAGGTTTCATTAATATATTACTCTTATCTTTTTCTTTTCATTGCAAAGGTGAGAGAACTATGTATATTTCGACTGGGGAGCTACCACCGCCACCCTTATAATCCGCTGTGAAGCATTACTTGTGTTTTGATTAGAGAGGGGCGGTTGCTACACTTTGAAACGAGGCGTCCTTAGTCCTCAGGAGTAGCAGCGTATCTACGTTCGAGCTCAGATAGGATTTCTTTGGTGTTTGTGGTCGTACGTAGATGTTTATGGGCTGTGATTACTTAATATCAGGTGATTTGCATACTCGTTTGCTACTCTTCCTACATAAAAAATAAGAAATTATGGAAACAATAGCTACTGTATAAGGCAATAAATTCTATTAAACCTCTTAGTACTGAGTGCATCAAATCGTTATTAATAACTTTGTGTATATAGAACACAATTTCGATCAGAGGAACTGTGGTAAGCATGTCGATTAACCTATTTTCAAATATACATATCATCATGCAACATTTGCATGCAAATTACGGTTCCGTGAATCAATTAAAGGTGGTTCCTTTGTTCTATTTGTCTACCGCATATACATCAATAATGTAATAGTTGTTACATTTGTGCAAATTAATATCACTTCGTATATTATACGAAAAAAAATTATCTAAAGGTTTTTAATTATGTCTGCAGTCTATTGCCAAAGCACTATATATTTACATGTTCATAGAAAATAAGTCAAATGAGTATGTGTATGTAGAATAAATAACTATCAAAAATGACTGATTTTTTTTTTAATTTATTATCGTTGTAGTGTTTTGTGGAGAATTTGTGAGGTAGTAGACGTTGTTTCGCCGGGGAGGTACCACCGCCATACCCATTTCAACCGCGAAGTAATTATATACTATTTCATAGGAAGTATGTAAATTTCGAAATTATATTCGTTTTAGAAATAAAATATTACTTGCTTTGACGATAATGGAAAGTATACTGAGGATATTTACATGCCTATGGATTCTTCATAAAGTTGACAAACATGTGTGATGTCTACAAATACTATCTAATCCTCCTACCTAACTTCTTATTCTGAGAAAAGAATTGAGCCCAGCTGTGGGACAGTGATGATGAAGATTTAATTTTTCATTTCTAGTCCACTCTATATCATTATCACTCTCTTCCCTTCGTGTATGTAATTTTTTTTTTCTTTATTGCGAAAGAGTAAGAAACGGGCATGCAGGCCACCTGGTGTTAAGTGGTCACTGCAGCCC
>DWON01000816.1:0-28891 GCA_018251015.1 Phocides pigmalion okeechobee | reverse complement strand
GGGGAGGGGGTAAGAGCTTTGCTTACTTTTGCTGACAAGGGGGATGGAGGGGTAAATAATTGTAATAAATCTGCTTACGTAATACTTGAACGGCCCCTAGGTAGATATAAAAGATGGAAGATATTATAGAAAATATGGCGAAATATAATGTTAAATTATATTTCTAGATCTCAAGACATTATACCTCTCATTTGACTTCACCGACTATCGTTAAACCGCCCGCAGTCATCAATGCCTTCGCAATTTTGCCATCAAAACATTGTACGAGCTTGTATGTTTTTTTTTTTTTTTTATTAACGTTCTTTTTTATTCCCAACATGCAAAAAGATATTTCGCGTGTTCGTATACGCGCAGGTGATCGCATTGTTTCCGAAACATACAATTACCGGAGCGTGTATCCGAATGCACGCGCCGTTCTATTTTCGAAATGTTTTTGTTTTTTCTCCTTTTGACGCCATGTTTTGCAGACTGTGTGGTTATAGTGCGCATTTGTAAAATATGTCGATATATATGGTAATTACATGACTTTAAATACCATATTTACAACGATTACATACTTTCAAGTAATTTTGTTTTATTTTTCATGCTAAAAATTAAAGTACATCTCAATTCTAGTACCATGCTATCTCAATTTTTTAACTAGTTTAATATTTCTATCCACAGTACAAGATAAAAATGCATTTGAGTATTCATTTACTAAGTATATTTCAATAACAGATTCATTACATACTGAATATAATTTATAACATAAAAAATAACATATATGTATGTTAAATGTCGTTATACATATTTTTCCTTCGTGCCAACATTACCAGAAAATTGCACTATTGCACTGAAAAATGGCAAGCATTTAACAAGTCTTACCGGCATTTACTAAACCACAATGGCGCTACTTACCTCAAATTAACCGCTCCCCAACCGCACTTAGGGGTCGCGATTTGAAGAAAAAAATTAAGGAGTCAATGCCCCCAGCGCCATCTGGCGTGCGCGCGCGCCTCTCCGGCAACCGAAGAAAAAAGCCTTTTGGTACCCCGTAGTAACACTGCACTCCAACTTATAATCGAAACACGACAAACCATCAAATTTCAACTCTATTTTAGCACAATACGATCTAAAATTCATTGAAGTCCATCCATATTGGCTCCTTCAAGTTTTTGAGGGGTTGGTTTCAAGCACTATCACTTTAGTGTTACGAAACAAACTCATTATCCTTAATGTTATAACATTATGGTTGGAAATAGAATGGCGTTTAACTTAGAAATTATCGGTATAAATTGGTATTTCGCTTATGAGAGATTAAATTTAGATAAATGGTAGATAATGATATGCGCCCGCGCAGCACGTGCTATTTGTAATAAACAATTTTTGAATTGTTTTTTTTCATGAAGTACCGCTATTCAAAAATCGATATAATTATCAATTCCAGAAAAGATAGCACAAATTCACTTCTGAATATATTTTATTATAATATAAATTTTATATATTTTATAATTATTGTTATTAATTTAGTACGTAAATATTTAACAAAATATATTGTTGCAATTGATTAATATAATACGTAATCCTAATACTTCAACAACAACATTGTAAAAGAGAATTAAATAAATGATTATTCTTGCAATTCGTGACCTTTTATAACTTATTTAATTCGTTACGCTAATTAAACTTATTGATAATAATAACGATCTCATCCTAATAATCACATTTAGACTAAAATCCAAAACGGATACGAATAAAAACCAAAGAAAACATATAATGATTTTTTGTTAAATTTATTGTGTGCCGTAAGACTTGTAGTATATTTTACAGACATTATATAGGTAAATAAGAACAAGATTAGCATTTATTTTAAAAATAATTCCTTTTTGATGAAAGATTAAAACGTTGAGTTGCCATAATAAAACAAGCGAGCGACATCTGAGCACACGAGAGCGTGCCCGCGCGCACCTTGACGCGTATCGTTTATTTAATCATACCCAAAGGGAGCTTTCGACTAAATATAATTCAATAGACACCCTCTTCCTGCCAAATATGTGCTCAATACTTACAATCAGACCGTTCGCTTACACATATTCCTATTAGAAAAGGCATAAGGAGCACTTTTGTACAACGAATACGTAAAGTCTTCACGTTTACTAAGCAGGTGTGCCGCAAGGGTCGGTTCTAAGGCCGCATTTATTTCTGATTCACAATCTCGAGACACGTGGCTTGGGGTGGTGCATGCAGAAAAACTACCGCAGCTTTCGACTTCCGTATAGCACAAATATAAACAGAATTAGATCGCCATGATGTTTTTCCGGTTTGTGGGTTTCTATTGCCGATTTTGGAGAGATCTTAAGTGGGTTTGTGCCAATTATACGACGTCTAGGGTGTGGGTCAAACATGTTTTGGCAAACGGACTTTTGTCGTATTTGTGGGGATATTATTGGAAATATTGCTGAATCTTCTTTTGTTAATTTGACGGTAATATGAAACGCAGCATGTTTTTCTATTGTGTACGATTTGACCTGATTAAAATCCATGAAATAACAATGAAGCGGTATTAGTTTTTAACGTCGTTAAGATGTATGTATGTTAAGCCATTTTATTCCTGAGTAATTTATGTTTTCCTCCAATTTTTTACGAACGTTCGTATTTCCACCGATGCAATATTTAACGTCACGCGACTTCGAAATACATAGCCATATTTCATTTTTATTTGTCCAAAAACAATGGAATAATTTATTTTCCAAATAAGACTTTAAGTTAACACTGATATGTTTCTTGTGACGTAAGAGCTTATGTTTACACTTTATGTCACATGTCAACAACAACTCATGTGCTCACTTAAAAGTGGTCTTCAAACGTAGCCCTTAGTAACGTAAACGCATGTTTAATCAACTTCACATAGAAGAACTGTTGAAAATTGAACTGGTTACAATAGGTGAAGCTGAGACAGTTTAATATTAGATGGGCTGCGAGTCTCTTTACGTAACATTAATGGATCATTAGGTATTATCGCGACTGAGTCAAGTATACAAAACGCACAACCAAAGTGAGAGATAAAAAGACTATAGTAAGACGTATTTTTTTAAAGACTTATCACTGAGCGACCTCATTATCTCTTTGAAACCACAAACATATAAACAAAATCACAAATCATAAAATTAGCCATTTTCTACGTAATCCTTTATCTGTATCACACAAGCTATGAACCTACAATCCTTTTTATTCCCCTAAAGAAATTTTCGATAGTTCATAACTATGATTTTATATCACGGCTGGCTGATTACGATCTCAAGCTTTTAGCGTACCCAGCGCTTGCGTGTTCGGGACTATTGTAATTTTAGAAGCATAACGTTGTCAAATTGTCATACTATAATGCACCCCACGAAGTTGACTTTAACTAGATAACGGTATAAAAATTATTGAAGTCACGATGAAACGGGTTTGTGTCAGGGACTTGCGCTTCTGATTTTTTTATGTGAGAAGAGTAGCAAACGAGCTTGCAAACTACCTGATGTTAAGTAGTCGAAGTAGTCAAATTCACCTAATATAACATTTATCGAAACCAAATTATCGAAGGTAACAATCATTCAACGTATATTTAAGAGGTGCTCCTGAATTTTACCAAGAGGCTATGGCCTGTAAGGGTACGTGAAACTGTAACTATAATCTAAGATTGAGCTGCCAGCTTATCGGTTAACTAGGTACCATTAAATCAAGCAATTTATGAGTGATCGCTACACGGTAAAACATAGTGCTTTGTTAAACTGATATGAGCCTTGAACACGAAGAGTATATTGTCCCTTGAAACATGCCTTGTTTCCAAGTTTACAGCTTATTCGACAAGGTGAACACTTTGACAAGCCCATTCTTGCATTAATATCAGTAGCATTTTCACGCTTACCTTTATAATTATAAGTATTCTATAAATATATTAAAGGAAACGAATAAGTTAAGAGAAGACTATATAGATTATGAAATATGATTTATTAAATAATTTATCATTAATATAAAGAAAGAAATTTCAAGATTTATTGAAGTAAGATATTTGGCCTTATGCAATAGATATTTGCATTATTACATTTCGTCTCTATTTTCATACAATAAAAAGATCCATACAGGTAATTTAGTATTGAATCGACCGCAAAACGATACATAATTGTCAAGTTTGATAATAATTAGAAGTACATGAAGTTAATTTCAGTATATTCCACTATACCATTACACATTATTATTTACACAGGTGGATATAAAGATATTAAAATCAAGTAAATTGGAATTACAGTCGACACGAAAAGTTTTAGAAACGCGAAAACCCAGCTGTATGGTCATACAAATTTTCACAATAATTTCAAAAGACTGTTTGATAAAGGTTAAATTATTGTAAGTAAACATGCTATAAATTCTTATTTGCTACATATCGTTTGCTATATATTATATGTTTTATATGTTTTTTGCTATATATTATTGCTATGTGTAATAAAGTCTGTACTTCAGCGGAAAACTTAAGAATCCGAAAATTTATTTACGACTTCCGTCTTATATATCATAAAATACCGTAGTTTTATTTATTCAACCTTTGGTATATAGCTGTTATAAAGAGTACAAAGTTGTAATTTCGATCGAATCCAAATATTTCAAGAACGCCACACGCCATGTGTGATGACATACGATTTTTTCCCATTTGAGACACGTGTCTCGAATCAATACCGTTGCAATGCACCTTTCGTCTTATAAACTGATGTGCTCGCCATCTGGTGTGGCCTTTGTTACTTTGCTAATGTGTTTTTTTCCTTGCAGGTAAGTGCACGTGACCTGACCACCCTAACTGTGACCGTAACTGTAAGTATATCGCTATTCAGGTACCCATACTTTTGATTTGGGTGCCTTCTATTACTTTAATAAAACGAACACCACCTGCGCGTAACAGGAAAGGACACGTTGATATGATAGAAGGTAGATTGCTAGCAAGGTGGTGGAACAACTCAACAGGGAGGTACCAACACCATGCTCAATCCGTCGTAAAGCTATTTTTTTGTTTTGGGTCAAGGAGTGCGTTTGCTACGTTACAAGGAAGGCGACCATCGCAGTCCCCAAGAGTAGTAACGCACGACGTCGACTTTAGGCTTGTTTGAGAGTTGCATAGGCCACTTAACATTAGATAGCCTGCAAGCACGATTGCTAATTTTCCAAAAAAAATGTGCTTAAAATGTGATTTTATAACCGACATTCAGTATTAATGTTCTTTAACTTTGATGATAATCTCCACATTATGATTTCATCATTAATTCATAACCATTGCAGATATGGGAGAACTGTCCCATGAACTATTTGGTCTTTCTATTGAACAATCTTTGTCTTCAAGAGTAGCGTTTGATTTATCTCGTGATGGTACTTGCGTTTTATATAAAGTTGATAACAAATGTCTGTGGACAGTAGTGACTAGACAGTACGTATTACTTATCAGACGTACGTGTATTATTAGACTTTACTTACAGACGCGTTCTCCCTGTAGGCTGATATACAACTACACTCAGTGCGCTCGAGACAAGCAATTTACATACGTCTTGTAGTCGACAACCTACAGTCAACCTACCGTCCTATGATTAACATTATTATCTATACGTACCGCACATACTATAGTGACCGCTTACCTTCAGATGGACTACATATTTATTTTTGACTATGTAAGATCTTCTAAATATTATAAAACAAAGTCCCGCGTCGCGTCTGTCTGTCTGTTCATGATATACTTTCCGCCGGCGGATTTTCTCACCGTTTTTATATCCGGTTGAGTGATTCCTGAGGAAGATTTTGGTGCATAACAATATAAGTTATTTTTGTAAATTGAGCGAGAAATTAAATAATTAAATTCAATATAGTAATTCAGTCAACGTTCGAAATACATGTTTCTAATTGTTCGTTTTTGCAATCAGATAATGACTGGAAGCATGTATGAATGAAAAATAATGTAAGTAAATATAAACTATTACCCGAGCGAAGCTGGGCCGGGTCGTTAGTATTTTTATGCAGAAACCTTCTGTAAAAACAAATCAGTTTCACAAATTGAGTTGTCAGCGGCTTAATCATCAAACGCAGCTACCCTTTAGCGATTTCACAGTTGATCGAAGCTTCCAACGCACCTGTGTCACGGGCGGTGCCTGCGTAATTACGAAGATTACGAAAGCTTTCGTAAGCTTTTCACGGTCGGGAGAACCATTGTTGCATTTGTACCATTCCGGTAGTCATTCCATTATGGGAACTGTTGAACTACTGTGAGAAATGCGAGGTCAAAGCAACTTTTATGAAATAAATTCTTCTATATAATACAAATGTTTTAGATTAACAACAATACGTATAAATTTAAGGAAATGGACTAAAAATCAAACTATTGGAAATATTATAATATAGTTAACAGGATAAATTCTGGCATATAAATATAATTGCTTATGATATTAATAGAAAATCACTGCAGCACAGTTTCCTTCCTCTAATGTCAATTTCCTTCTATGGGACACTTCGTAGCTGTTTTAAAATGGTTTGTTACTATTTTGTCGTACTGCATTTTTCCCTAAAATGTAGGCTTATAGGACTCTCCTACTATACTACTTATGCTACTATGATGGTATTACAATATAACCGTACATAGTACCTGAAGTTACGCAGCCCATAGACATCCACGTAAAACCACAAACACGACTGAAATCCTATCTGAGCTCGAACGTCGATACGTTGTTACTCCTGAGGACGAACTTCAAAGTATAGCCGGCAGCCGCACCTTTCAAACCGATACACAAGTAATGGTTGACTGAGCCAAAGATTAAGACATAGCCGAAATCAATGAACCTACAATCAAAGTATATAATAAAGTGTACTCGTAAATTAGTACTCAGAGTATCGTTTCTAAAATAAATAAAGGAATAATATATGAATTAAATAACGCCGTCGTCTGGGCGAGTGGAGCCGTGGGGAAAAACTAGTTGGAAATACGAAAAGCAACATAAAAGGTAATTGAGAGTAATTTTAACGAGATGTTGTCGACAGGCTTCTCAGAAATGGAGTTTCATAACAAGACGTACTAGGGGAAACGAAAATATGAAAAATAATATTATTTACCTGCAAATGTTGAATAGACTAATTGGATTCTGGATTTGTTGATTGAGGTAGGACACTTAATATAGTAAATTAGGTATAAGTACACCGAACTCGGGTCAGTGAACTCCAGAAGGTTCTTTTCTGATTTTCAAAGTCACAAATGATGTCATTTCGATATTAAGAGATCGCTCTTGACATCTGAATCCAACACCAAACAGGACTGAAAACCTATCTGAGCTGTTACATAGATGCGTATACTCCTGACGAGTAAGACGATTGCCTCATTAATAACTGTTGACACCACACATACCCAGCCGATACACAAAGAATATTTCACTGTAGATTACGACTGGCACCTCCCCGACTACACTATATTTCTAATAACTATTCTTGTTTACCGACCACCTATTCGAATTGGTAAAACTAGAGTTTGGTCGCGGTGGTATCTCCGCCGCCCTCACAATACCTTATAAAGAATTAATAGTGTTTCGGTTGGAGAATACGGTTGCCGGTTACACTTACAAGCTGTAAAGTTAGTAACAGGCGACGAAGCTTCTATTTCGCAAACAAAACCGCGATTTCATGCTAGCTACCTTATCGCCATAAATTCAAATTCAAATATTTTATTTCTTTGTAAAATATTTATATACACTTCATGAATGTCAAGGGTACAGTGTAAAATCTATTGCATACTTACTTGGCTGTCTAACTTAGTAGCAAACTTTATGAAAACCCAAATAAAGATGGGAGAACAGGTGCCGGCTACACTTTGAAGCGAGGCGACCATCTTAGTCTTCAAGAGTAGCAACGTAACGACGTTCGAGCTCAGATAGGATGTCGGTCGTGTTTGTGGCTGTACGTGGACGTCTATGGGCTGCGACTACTTAACATCAGGTGATTTGCATGCTCGTTTGCTACTCTTCTTACACAAATATACCATTTCGATAAAAAATAAGTGAAGCTAATCTATAGCTAATAATAAACCGACCGCGGTATATTAACGTCACCAATTTCACGATTGTATGCACAAGATCCCATCTATTGGGGCCACCGCTAAAGGAAATGACTAGCTTAAACCTAGGCACGCTATCGAGAAATTCACGAAAATATGTCACGCATTTCGGTTTTTACGGCCTCAATTATTACGTTTAATAAACCAACGGAGTGCGTCGCCGGCCTGCGTTACACTCCGTTTTGATCACACTATATTAATTTAATGTGTGACTAGCTGTGCGCGGAGGTTCGTTCGTATGTTACAAATAAAAGTAGCGTAATCACTTCTTATATCATCAGTTATCCGTCAGTAAAGTCCCGTTAAAACTGATCCAGACCCAGAGTTTCGATTGGGTTTTTCACAGAACCCTAAAAAATATTCTTTCAAACACTGACGTACGGTTGCTGATCACACTGAGATTGGACGTGGACATCCAAGGGACAGAAAAGATAATTCACCATCAGACGGCTTATAGGGTCGTATACTTTTCTTCTACATGTTAAAGAGAGCAAAACTTAACATAATTAATACCAAAAGTGGCAATCACTTACGACTGAATATTCAAACATGAGATTAGGTATCGCCGTAACGATTAGAAAATGCGACTCCTTATAGCCGCAGCCGCAAGCCGCTGCTGCACGGCCTGACGTTTAGCATTTCGTGATTATTAGGGTATGATTTTATTCTCCACGACGGTCACGCCGGCCTTACGAAGAATGAAAAGATTATTGTATAGTAATATTTGAGGTATTTATAAAAATCACATTTGCGGCTACAGTGTGACCTGTGTGTTAAAAACCTCGATTTTAAAGAAAACTGTTTTAAACTTTTGATCGATTTATGCATCTGTATCTGTATGTGTTTGTGTATTATGTATGTATGTTTTAGGTCAATTAATATTGCAGAAATTCGTGGAAAAATATTGCAAGTTTTCAAACAAAGTACACACACGAAATAATTACGTTTATTAAAATGGAAAACTACATATCTCGAAATATCACACTATCGTTGGAAATGGACGATATGTATGTACACACAGATTAATTTACTACCATTCGTTTTTACCCATGAGGTACCATAATACGGTTAAAAATTAATTATTATCACTTGCTTAAACAGTGAGAATATCGTAAAAAAATCTGGGTGTTTGTGAATTCTTCAATAAGTTATGAAAATTTTTTGAAGTAAAGCAAAATTTACACCGCCAGCGTAGTAGCTAATCTAATCGTTTTATTTCTGAGGACAGATACGTACCTTGTCACTTATGTTCGAAAACTAGCAAACAAGCCTGCAGGTCATCATGATGTTGGGTAGATGTTAAGCAGTCGCTACAGTCCATGGGCATCTTCGTCCAAACTGAAACAGGACTAAAGTCGTGTCTGACGCCGAGCACAGATAAATACGTAATTACGGTAATTAATCCCTATTTATGTGAACCAGCACGCAGACCATTTTATGTTAAGTAGTCGCTGCAGCCCATGGACATCCACATACAACCTCAAACAGAACTGAAATCAATTTGAAAAGGTACGTAGATTGCGTTGCTACTGAGGACTAAGATTGTAGCCTCGCTTGTAAATGTAGGCGGCAACCGCACGTCCGAGTTGCTTTACGGCGGATTATTAAGGTGGTGGTGGTACCTTCCCGGTTAAACTGTTGTTCTACCATGTTACAAATTATACCTCGTAAATGGGATGCAATGATATAAATGTTTGGTTTGTTATCTTTTACTTTTTAGCGGCATAACAGAATTCAATAAGGCTTCGCGGATAGGTATTTTTATCCTATATTAAAGTAATGGTTACGTTTAAAAAAAACACGAATTTCCGCAAACATTGCAGCCACGGTCGCCTATAATCGTTTGTTTATAAACACAATCAAGACGGTAAGAAAATGGTGATACTGAACAGTAAATTATTATCGTTAAAGCTCATTAATAATCGGATTAAAGGACCTCACCAAAATCCGCTTCCAAGCTCAGCAGCGGCGCAAAGTTAATAAACCTATAATTTATCAAAACAAACACTCCAAAACTGATAAAAGGCACTTGCAAATTTACGTTTTCGGTTTGGGAAACTTTTTTGCGTATAATTTAGGTGGCTTTGTGTGTTTATGGGTTACTGGTGTAAGTTGGTGAGGATATAATGAGTGATTCACTGACTAAATGGGTCAATTCATTATCGCCCCATCTGATAAGGCGGCGATATTTTATTTTTGTTTGTTTTATTCGACGGTGTTACATTCCGATCGAGATGCGATCGATGAGTATGAAGATTCGATCGATGGATGCGGCATTAAGTTTAAGCTTGTAAATGCCGACGATACTTTCTTAATAAATTATCCTAAGGAAGAGCAGATGTGGCACTTGATGGTAAGCACTAAGCAGTCTCGATGGAAGCTTATAAACATTTGCAACAATTAATTGCCAATATTTCGACCCATTATTTGTTATGGCAAAACGTAAACCGGCAACCGTGACCACGAGCATTGCAAATGGTTTTAACTTATCCCAAAAAAATCGTTAATTAAACTCATACCATAATATCTATTTTATAATTTTCGTTATGTTATCACTCTTAGTCTTCATTTATTGATTACTATCTAATATACACGACTCCGTCTGCGTTGTTAGTTTTACAGCTCAATGCCTAGTGCTTACAAAAATTTTAGATAAAAAATCTATATATAACTTTATATTAAACTAGCTGCTGCCCGCCATTTCAATCGATGAGCTTAAATTTTTGGGGTTATCCAGATTTACCAATAGCAAAAAATTGTCATATACTCAATTGCAATTTTGAAATGGACGTAAGGTTTGTATTTATAGACCGGTTGATATGAAATAAACACTAAATGCTAAGTAAAAAATTCTGTAATACAGTAATAAAAACCGCACCGAAATTGGATAAACCGTTTGTGAGATAAACGCTCACAAAAGCACAGACAAAAAATGTAATAACAATTATGGGTTCTATTACATATTTCTCATCTATCTTCCATGTACATACGGCGATCACTTAATTTTATTATTTTTATACATAAGGATATAGTGATTTTGTATGTACAAGTCCCAGATATAAAACTGTTTTTTTATCCAAATCTCACAGTTCTCAATCATTTTATTAATTTAGATCATAATTTAAATGCCTCATCTATCGGAGACGTTAGTAGTAGCTCCGTGCACGGGGCAGTTCGGGGAACACAGTACAGTGATTGTCGCTTAGCGCCGGCGGAGCGCCCGCGCCCGCGCCCGCCCGAGAGCCCCATCTTCGCGCTGCATACAACATTGTACTGGAAGAGATAACACGGTCTACACAATAAAATAGAATATTTAACTCCACGACTCCGTCAATTATGAATTCGTGTATCATTCGTAAACTATTAAGGTATTATTAAAACTACTTTACAATACCTGATTTTAAAGTAATACCGTCGCGGAATTTATACGTTTTACTATATAACGGGTATTCAAGATTGACGTTTTTTTTGTTATTTGCTATTTGCTCATATTTATATATAGTAAATACTAAATAAATATTTTACAAAAATTGACATTTAAACAATAGAATAATTATTATCCCTTTGCGACAATCTTATCATCACGATTTCAGGTGGTGGAAGCTTAGGTAGGTTAGCTCAATGTAATCAAACAAAAAATGATAAAAATAATAAACGTCAACATTTTTTTTATTTTTAATTGCCGATATTTCTAACCAGTTGCACGACTCGTGGTTACGAGAAAACTGGGGTGGCGGGGGGAGCTATTGATAGAAACTAATGTGGTAGATTAATCCATCTACCCCATATCTGGTTCTATCAAATATCTCTTAAAAGTCAATAATCGTTAATCGTGAGTACCCGGTATTTAGTAAAATATATGAATTTCGCGATAATATTATTTAAAATTAATTGGATACCAATATTTTAAATACCATGTTTTTTTAAGTATACATATTGTGGTGAGGAAATATATGGTGAGAATGATTGATTATGATTATTATTATAAAATGTGAGCCATTTCCAGGCTCAATCGTATGTCCGTGCTCGAATAACACGGGGCGCCAAGCTGTTATCAGCGGTCCGGCCCCGGCCGCGCAGAGCTTCGGTGGTCACCACTCTTCATTATCCTTTTAATTTAACGTGATAATTTCACAGTCGGTGGGACACTCACTAATCTTGGCGCTTTGGACTGGGTAAAAAATATATACAAATTTTGTAATATTTATAATTTAATCTGTAAATATAAAAAGAAAATATGGGTCCTTTTGTAATATGGAAATAATCACTTTCTAAGAAATGGGTGTTGATTTATGTATAAGATAACTTAAACATATGTTAAAATATTTTTCTGTGTGTTTGTATGTCGCTTTGCTCCGAATAATTTCCGAAACGACTGAACTGATTTCGACGGAACTTTTAAAGCAATAAATTACTATTCATTTTTGCCATATTATGGTAGTCGCTTTTAGAGCGTAGGCCTAACTATATATAATTTGTGTAATAATCATTTGTTTTTAGTTTTTGTATTAGAACAATAGTTAGAATAAACAAGTTTCTATTTAATGACCATTTTTCATATTAATTTCCAATGAACGATCGACATAACTCTTCATGTTGTATTTCACCACGCCAGAATATGAACCCTGAGCCCATCTCTGGTCACGCGGCATATGGTGTGGTGGCCGCTATTCCAAACGGGTCGTCATATTGGGAAACAATGGACCGATTGAATTGTAAACAAACGATACACAAATTAATAAATAAAATAGACATTTATTACCTGCTATTGTTTAAGAAACTACTTGTCAGGTACTGAAAGAATAACCGATTAGAGGTTAGTGTCGGAAACAATGTTATGAGGCAAGTGGTAGAGCTATACTTCGGCCCGGAGTACTAACGCCGTCCTCATAATCCATCATGAAGCACTTGTGTTTCGGGTGGACAAGTGACACTGCTGGCTACACTTACAAGCAAAGCTATATTAGCTCCTAAGGGCAACCCTTATATAATAGTGTTCATGTATCATAACCGTGAAACAATCTTTCTATCGAAAAAACTAATGTTGCCAGCCACGATTGAGGCGACCGCCTATAGTCAGGAGTAGCCACATCTACGTAAGACCTTAGGACTTAAGTGGACATCTAGGTGCTATAGTGATGTAACATCAGGTAACCTGCGTACTCGCTTGCTACTCTTGTCATGAAAAAATATGATTTTAAACAAATATTTTCGCGGAATTTATGCATTTGTACTATGTATAGGTTGCATGGTGATCTCGGACGAGCCATGGAACTGGTTCGAAATAGCGGCAACCGAAAATCAAACCTCGTCAATCGTGAGTACCCGGTACTTAGTAAAAATGTAAAAAATATACGAAAATAAAATATATCATCGGCGTTCTTTAGAGGTATTTCTATTAAGGTATCCTATAAAAACTTACCTACTTTTAAGCAAATTAATTTTGACAACTTACCAATGAGTTTTGGGTCACTCACATTTAGGTCACCAGTTTAAACGCTTTCTACTCTCATAGCCTCGCTCATAACCCCTGAAGGATTTCCTGTACCATGAGTGTCATTGATGTGTAAAAGACAAGCCACCAAACACCCAGACCCAGGGCAGAAAATTATTTTACCATTGAATTCTTCAATTTAATTATTTTTGGCTGCATGGGCAGCGACTCTCTGTGGGGACGTATTTTAAAGAAAGACCCATTTCTCTCAAAACAATAAGTTACTGTAAATTTATTATTTTTCAAACCCATCAATCATTTTTTTATAATTCTTGTAAAGTCTAAATGTTTACCTAGATTTAGGCTACTTTCCTTGACAACCTAGGTATAAGTCATTTACTTTAAGATCCCAAAGTTTTCGGTCGTTTAAACTACTTTAAAATTCATTACATCAATTTTAATTTGTTGTATATCGTTCCGTGGAAGCTATTCCCTCCGCGTCGCGGCCGCCGACGTCACGGCGACGCATTTGCATCGGTTTCCGTTAAACCGAGGAAACAGACGGACTTACGCTATATTTATGTTAAACTGACGGATATGACGGTTTGTTGGTCAATTGTCTGCCTCTTTGGGCATTTGTAATGTGTAGGCCCCTACTGACTACTATTTATAGTTTGATCTGTTAGAAATATATGTTGAGACGAAGATATTGTTTTTGTTGGTGTAAACACCCTAATCTCTTAACGTCTATTGATTTGAAACAATAATTTTGAATTCTATAGGGACGGTGCGAAAGGGATACGATTAAGTAACGGAGGTTTTATGCTATGTCAGAGTACGAAATGATCATTAGAAACAGAGCAATCGCCGTGTACAATTCACTTCGAGGAACAACTAACTAACTATCTATGGAAATTATAATATAAAGGTTCGTTTGTTCAGTATCTTAATTCTCTTTCTCTTTTATTAACTATATATACACTTTTATGTTAATAAAATCAACAAACTTGCTTAATGCTAACAATTTAATTCGTTCAAGATAATTCAATTAAATAAATTTTAAAATAAATAAGGATCATGAGAAGATGAGAATTTTGACCACACAGTTCATAAAGCACTTCAATTTCGTAAAAAATGGATCTTATTATGAACGTATCTCAGGATCTACATGATAATTTCATTTCCCTGCGACGGTACAAAACCTGTTTTCGGTCCCAAATAAAATTAAGATATTCTAAACCGTAATAAACGTTAGGAGTGTGAAGAGCGAGGTTTACGGAAAGCAGAGATCAACGTTCACTGATTTATTTATATATTATAAAGCTTGAAGATGTCAAAAATTTGCATGTTTCAAATATGTTTTATTTTCAATATATTTTGCAGTCAAAAATATACTATATCCTCAGTTTAAAATACCATATCCTTCTTAATATCTCTAAGAACATGTGTACAAAGTTTAATGATAATCGATTGAGTAGTTATTTTTAGCGTGAAAGCGTAACAAACAAACTTACATTCGCATTTATAATATTAGTAGGGATTTATACAGCGTTCCTCTAATTTTACCGGCGTGTCTATGATGATGGCGTCTCGATCAAACCACACTACACCACGTTAATTGAACTCCCTTTATGCGGGTGGCATTGATAATTTTATCACAATCCCAAGTGCCACTGCCGCCGTGATAAACGGGGATAAACTGGGTGTAATCAACAAATATATTGATAAGATTGCCAAAGCGTGCCACAAGGTGCTTGTCTGTATTAATGTAGCGATTAGAATGATAAATATTGGTTTTCCGAAGCTCTAAAGGTTATTCTTGTTATGTTATAAGCCACTTTTTTGGGATTTGTTAAAATACGACAGGTGTGGCTAAGTGACAGTGTGGGGCTCATTTTTTATGCGCCGGTGTCAAATAAGCTGAGTCAGATTGGTAAACGATCCCGAACAACTAATGTAATGCCGTCACACTCGGAATTTTAAATTAATCGATTATTACTTCATTGCATTCAGCATGTCACTGTTTTAGTGCCCGATGCTATTTTCTTTAATATAAAAATTTAAATAACGATCATTGGTCACGGGTTGCAAGCCTCTTTCTTTTTTGAGAAGAGCAGCAAACGAGCATGCAAACCACCATTAAGTGGTCGCCGCCTATAGACATCCACGTAGAACACACACAATTGAAATCCTATTTAAGCTCGAACGTAGATACGTTGCTACTCCTGAGCGCTGAGATGGTCGTCTCACTTCAAAGCGTAGCCGGCAACAGCACCTCCAACCGAAACACAAGTAATGCCTTACGGCGAATTATAATATAAACATTTAAATAATGATCATAGGACACAGGTTGGTACACAGTTTATATTACACGAAAAGCGAAGAGTATTCAAACCACCTGCTGTAAAGCGGCCGCTTCAGCCGATGGGCAACCACATTCAACTTCAAACAGGGCTGAATTGATCTGAAGCATACTTAGCATACTATATGTACATTCATTGCTATTTCTGAAGACTACGACAATCGTTTTAAGAATAACTCAAGTCCGCTAGTATTCAAAAATTTCGTCAGCTTATATCTCGGCTAAAAAATTGCAATCGCTATTCGGCGAGGGAATTCGGCCAGCATCCTTGGCATGTGCACCTTTTAGATTGTTTAGATGAGGCTTTTATAATAATTAATTTTAAGGTATTCCATTTTAAATTTGTAATTATAAAATATATATTTGTTCCACAAAGTGTGTTTCCTTAAATCAACATTTCGAAATCTTTTTAAAAAATACAATCGACATATATGTCAAAAAAATCTATCAGAAGCACATAAATACTAATAATTACAAAGTATACGTTTTGCGGACCGCAGTTTAGCCGTGACCACGAGCCATGCTGGTTCGAAATATCGGCAAACAAATTTCGTTAATCGTATTCACCGATACATAACAAAATGCATAAATTACGCGTTGATATCAGTTTGAAATCATAAAGTACAAAGTGAACTTCGCTAAACAACAGCGAAGTACTAAATAAGTAAGCGATATTTCTAAATAATTTCACGGTTAATGTAGCTTAGGTGGTGTTTATTTTCCCTAATGGCCCCAGTGTCCCAGTTGGCGCCGTCGTCAGCCTGCATTTCACGTCTGAGCACCGTGACGGCCAGAGTCGTCTGGCTACGTAATTGAGGTCCTATCATCTACTGTTCTCGCGTTTTTGTTTAAAATGAATCCGCAAATTAATGTTCAAAAGTGGTAGAAGTAAGAGTTTCTTGCGGCAGCCCTATGGGATTACCAATCTGCCTAACAGCCTGTGTGCACTTATGTACACGTGTAAAAAGTTATATTTCTTATGTGTAAGAAGTTATCTTGCTTGGATATGTAACTATAAACATACATGTAAAAAAATCAAAATTAATTAATGGATAAATGGGGGTACTAACTAATAAGAAAACTTTGTCAAACATATGATTTTCAATTAATATTATCACGGAATTTAATACATTTAATACGTACCGGCTTTTCACGATTAACGATATTTAATTGCCAATATTTCGAACCAATTGCATGGCTCGTGACCACGGCTAAACATCCATGAGAGCTAAGCGATCATACAGTTAGTGTTAGTCATAATGTAGCTAATGTTTATTAGATTTTAATTTTATATCACAAAGCTTTTAATACGACTTCGTCACGGTGTAATTATTATGCGAGCTGTCCGCTTTGTAGACGCCGAGAATTATGCAAAAAACAGCATTAGACAAATTTCTCACACCGCCTGGGTAAATAGAACATTTGGAAACATTTGTAAAGATAATCTGACAACAACAAAAAATTTTTTACTACTTACGGACAAAGAACTCTTATTATGTTTTATCCTTTCATTAATCTTGCATACTATAGACAAGCTTTTTTATATACGATAGAACAGCAAGCGAGCATGCAGGTCAGATGACTGGCATGCTCGCTATAACATAGGTAGGTAGGTGTGTATGTTAAGTAATCGCTGCAGCCTATGGACATCCACACACAACCACAAACAAGGCTGAAAAACAGTTCATACATGCGTTGCTACCCCTGACGACCAAGATAATCGTTTGCATTCTGTACTGTAACAGCTATACAATAGCCATTTTTTTTTCTAATAATCTCTAAATTTGTTTTCAATAATCTTTACAAGATAGTGTATCCATAGTTCAATCAGAATGCACATCATTCCAATATTGGTAAGAATACCTAGCCGACACAAATTAGATTCTGCAAACAAAGAATCTCAAAGTTGGATAGCCGTAATAAAAGAGAAACTTAAAAAGCTCGGAGGCTCGAACTTTTGCATTACTTTATCTTTCAACTTCCCACGTCAGTTTATAACAATACTTATAGTTTCACCTAAACAAATAGAACGGGCATGATCATTCGCCGTTGCAGCAAATATTTAACGGTATACAAATTAAACACCGTTCACATCTCAAGACACGTACCGGCACGAACTGAATCTTAAGTGAATAGTTCTCGGAAAGGTGTCCAATTTGACAAAAAAGCTGAGGATATTTTATGTAGAAACGACATTTTCGGATTAAACTTACTTTTGTATGTAACGTAGCGAAATAGGTAAAAACAAATTCTGATTTTAATTTATATTGATGGCTTGAAAACAATTCACTTGAATTTTAGATAGGTACTATTGAATAGTAGATAGTAACGACAAATCCAAGGAAGAGCTACCAATGAACACTATAGTAAATTGAGAATAGCCAAATTAGATATAAAAGTAGAATAAGAAGGACATAACAAAAGTTATCAAAATACTATAAGTAGCAATTATGTTTACCGTTATTTATAGCATAACATTTTTACACGTTTACTCAATATGCGTTTGCAAATATAATAAATTCTACAGGAGACCCACAGAACAGACCCCCGGTGAGAATTCTCGGACTAAATTCCTTTTGTACGCAACTTATTATTGAATTTACACCTCAATGTTGTTACTGGAACGAACCAAATGAGTTTGCAAAAAACGTTACAAAGATCCTTATCGAAACGTCCTGACATGGACATACTGATTGAAAACGTCAAATATTTTCATTTTAAAAACATATTAATCTACTTCTTTCATCTCAACACTTGTTAAAAACCATGACCATTTAGTAAATTCTTTTGGGTTAAATTTATTCCAATCACCGGGAGAACGACATCTTAACCCAACTTAGGTCAGAATAGACGACGACCGACCTTTCTAGCACAATGAATCCCTTGTGTAATTTCTACATAAAGAGGGATACTACAAGACCCGCAGTCTTTTATCTGGAAGCTTCAGTGCTACGGCAAAAGTAGCAAGAGCACTTTTTATCATAAAATTGTTATCCAAAACGAAAGTAATGAAGTAATCTTTAAACCATTTGGAATTTCTCAATTTCATATAGATACATTTGTAGACATTTCGTCATATGGAGCATATGAAATCAATACAAATATGATTACTTACTCAGACATGTACAATATACAATACAATATTAGTAACAATACGGCGAATCATTCGCAACCGTGGTTCCATGGATGGCCGTAAACCGAGCATAATTACACATCATGTTACGTACCACCATTGAAATGTATCGTCAAGAATTTTACGCTTGTTTCTCCACAATGGCCGCCTATGGGCTGACAAACAAGCGTGATGGATGTGTCGGCAGCCACAAAAGAATCATGGACAATATTCCTACCTCTATACCCAATTATCTTTTCACGTTAGGACTGTCCACCCGCGTGGACGAAACACTCAGCAAAAAATTTGGACACGACACTGAACTTTATAATGATGTAAGGAAACCTAACATTCGACATGATTGAATAATTGTTTACTTTTTACTAGATACCAATTTTTAGAACTTAATTAACAGTTAATTTTATTGATAGTAGCAGCACGATTACGCGATGCTGTGGCAGTTGAAAGTAAACTATCAAGAATTTACCATTTTGATCAATCGCAAAAAAACTATTGTGACCAACAAACATTTACATAGTAATTTAAGATTTATTCTAAAACAATACCATGAGTCGTCAAAATAAGAAATAAATAACTCAACCAAGCTGATAAACATATATTACTTAACGATACACTTTAGATATAACATCAAAAATGTATAAAGTGCAACTCGTGAACATGTGTAAAAAGTTACTGAAGTAGTATTAGAAACAGTAAGTGTTCTATTATCTATCTTAGCAGTATTAAACTGGAAGGAATATCATGCGGTATCCCCAGCCTCCTGGCGCAAGATTGCTGGTGCAGCTCGCAGCAGTACGCCCGCGTGAACCGCTGCCCGCAGTATTGACATTTGAATAGACCTGGGCGCCGGCGCGGCATGTCCAACACGTGACGGCATACGCAGCAATCCCTGCGACATACCATCATCAAACCATTACTGTCTTACTGCTGGGAATGGTTCTGCTCTCAGAATGAAAAGAGCTAGTTCTTAGTCCACCATGCTTGAAAATGCGGAATGGTAGACAACACACACCTTTGAGAATTATGAAGAGAACTCTCAGGAATATAAGTTACTTCACCATGTCTCCTTTCACCGCTATAGAAAATGGCATTTAATTCCTTATACACATGTAAATTTGAAATATCAAAAATAGATATTTCATAAAGTATACTGTTGTAGGAATACTATATTCGATATTTAAGTAGAAGAAAATTAGAAATTTTGCAGTAACTTGTTTACCTTGTCTTTCCCAAATCATGCTTCTGTATATGGTCACTCAGTTGCGAGGGTTTCATGAACGCAGCACCACAAATGTTACAAACATAGTGAGAATCGAGGGCTCTGGGGGGAGGGGCCTGCAGTCTTGACAAATAATAGTAATAATCTATAGTTGGTACATACGATAACAACTTTTTAAATGTTTCCTCTGTAGATACCCTCAATAAAGCCAAAAGACTGAGAGGATCCGTATTAACTGCTATTGCAATTTGTCCATCTTCTCTGTTTGACGGATTTATTTCCTCTATAACGATATTGTTATTCTGCACTTTGTTTCCTGCTCTGGATAAGGAACGAGTCACTTCCGTCGATATTTCTTTAGTTGGTATAGTTACAGATATTTGAACAGAGCATGGATGATGGGTCTCGCCCACTGAGGAGTCTTTTAAAGTAATTAATTTATTTCTGCCTATTTCCTTTAAAATCATTTCATTCATTTTGGTTAAGTTATCATCCATATGCTTAATCCTATCAAAACTTACTTTTGATGAATATCTAGTACTTTGAGAGCTGCTATCACCTAATCCGCATACGAATTTCTCCTTTTTTGCTATACTATAACTATCACTTTTTGTAACATTTACCTTTTCCTTTCCTAGCTTTGTTGGCAAATCATTTTTTTTACCAAGGCGTGGGCATTTGTTTGTTTTCATTTCGTGTATAAAATCATTGATTGAGCGTATCAATTTATCAAGTTTATCTTCAATACAGGCTAACGAATTCTGTTTTGAAACGTTATCAGTGCTTGGTGCATTTTGTTTTAATTTTCCCCCTTCATTCAATTCCTCTGTACACATATGCTTAGAAACTACTCGTTTCACGTTCATATTCTTTTTCACACCATCTTCATATGTCGGAATGAAGTGAAATTTCGTCTGCGTAGAAGATGATTGTAACATAGTATTAGTACCCTTGTTATTTAATACAACACCTACTTTTGCCAAACTATCGTTTTTGTTATTGGTTGTTTTCATTTTATATTCTTCCGTACACTTGGTGCTGTCAAATGTATTTTCTTCATTAATAATATTACAAAATGTTCTATATCCCCGTTTTGATAAACGTTTCTGTCTTTCTCTTTCTAAAATAATCATCCGGCCTTGCGATGATGTAGGATAACAAATATGATTTGTTTCAAACGGAGTGTAGTTTTTCGGTGGTACCGAGCCATACTCATTTATAGTTTTATAGAACCTTTCATGAGGGTGTCTTGTGTCATTTTCATAGGTATTATATAATTCCTGGAGTAAATTTTCGCAAGGAAGAGACTGCTTACAAGTAAATTTTGTGTTGTAGTAATCCTCGATAGTTCCAGGTGTAACAAATCCTTCAGGCATATATTGTAATGAGGTTGCGCGTCTCATTTCATTGCTGTTTCCATGTTTCTTTCTTAACTCATTAATATAGTTTTTCCAACTCTCCGTTTCTTTCTCTCTTTGACGAGCTATCATTAACTCCTTTACAAGTTTCTTTAGTCTAGTGTTTTTTTCCATCGTTTTAAATAGAAATTGTTCATTATAAAAATTGATAACTGGCCGACAGTAAGTAGTTTTATCGAAGAAATTCTTTTCTTGAGTTGTTTTATGTATATTTTCACACATTTCGTCCTTAAAACCTTTTTCAAAAGTTACTTTAATTTCAGCACTACGTTTTTGTTCTATCTTAGACTTAAATTCTTTACTACTACTTACATTTTGAACGGGACATTTAAATGTATGTGTATTTAAGTAACGTGAACATGTGCTTTGAGAAGACGAATAATTTAGTTCATTGCAGGTATTACTATAATTAAATCGAGATGTAATTGATTTATCTTCGCTTTTGATTGTTTTGTTGCAAATAAAATCATCTTCGAAATCTTTTTTCCGTAAAAAATCGTCACTTTTCTTATAAACTTTATAATTTTCTGATCTAGTCATAATTACGTTTACAATAATTACTTGTATCTTCTACGAATGTAGCTTTAATTCTATTTGGGTTCAAGATTTACAAATTAATGATTTAAACACCAGAATTTATTGTTCTGCAGGCACTCAAACGTCATTTTACCGCAACATAATTTGACAATATGTATCTTTTTTAAATAATAACAAGCAAAAGCATGATCCTTACACAACGTAATCAAAAAGTATCTTATTTACACACTACAAAAATTGGCAAACATTGATCGTTTGAGTGGGGATGGGACGAACTGTAATTGAGCAATAAATTGTCGTTTTTAGATGGAATCCAAATGTAAATAAAGTCATTTATGTCCTAATGTACTGACAACGAAACAATGTGATGGAGTTAAGGACCTCCGCGCGACTGAGGTGTGTGGCCTCCGAAAGGCTTTTTTAAGGAATACAATCAGGTAAATAAACGAGAGATCAGAAACAGATAAATAATAAAGGAAAGCTCCAGTTAGATCCCAGAATATTTTTAGAGATAAAATTCAAAAGAAAAATCTGAATGTAGAACTTTGATATGTAATCATTAGTAACTATAATTTGACCAGTTAGGTACCACCGCTGACTTCATAATCTGCCGTAAAGAAATTCTTATGTTTAAGGTGCGGTGCTGGCTCTACTGCAAAGTGAAGCGACTATCTCAGTGCTCAGGATAGTAAAGCATTTACGTACAAGCTCAGATAGGAATTCAGTCATGTTTGATGTTCTGTGTACATAGATCTCCATGAGCGGCAGTGATTTCTTAACATCTGGCCTGCATTTACATTTGCTACTCTTCTTACAAATAATAAGTACAAATTTTATGATTCTTATAAGATTTTAATTTGGAAAGTTTACTTCGGTACCTAGTTTACTAAAAATGTGGTAGTTGCTAAATAAAATGTAGCACCAGTTTAGTAAGAATATAAGCATACAATTGAATTTAGCTAGCCATAGTATACGCATAAGCAATAACTTATCTACTTTAAAACAATTAAGTTCCATAAACATTGATTGGTATCGGGGAACGAAATTACCCAAACATAAACGCTACGCATAAAATTATAAACTCGTCGATATTATACAACCTATTTAGATAATGTACCGTCACAACACGCTCTTTTTGTCTCCTTTTTTATTTAATTTCCAAAGTTATGTTTGCATTTTTATTAGTTTCTTCAGACACGCCCGTGCCTCGTTCACAGGTTGTCAAACCATTATGTAAATCATATATAGAATATTCATTGAAAAAACTACCCCAACACCCTTACAGGTTCTGTTCTGTTGTCTGTTTCTTTGACTTTGTTTTCATTTTGTTCCGTCTGTCTGTATTATGTTGTACTAGCGACCCGGCCCAGCTTCATATTTTCTTACATTATTTTTCTTTCATGCATGCATCCAGTCCTTACCTAGTTACAAAAAGTAACAATTAGAAAGATCTATTTCGAACGACGGCTGAATTACTATACTGAATTTAACTATTTAATTTCTCGACCGATTTACAAAAAAAAATATAATTGATTATGCAACAAAACCTTCCTCAAGAATCACTCTACCTGTTATTGAAAACTGTGACCTACTCCTTGAGATTATCACAAACAGACAGACTGACAAACGCGAAGGGGGACTTTGTTTTATAATATTTCGAGATACTTATGATCTATATGTTGGCTTACAACGCTTGACTCACTAGTACGACTCACGATGGCTAAGCGTGGATGTGTAGAATTCTGTCATTTGTGAGAACTTTATAGAAGAGGTCTCTAAGGAATGTAGCTTTTCTCACGATATTTCGTTTATCCTTAAAGGTGGTATAGCCGTTAGAGCTCGCCCGGGGCGGCACCACCGCCAACCTCACAACCCGCTGTTAAACAACGTATTCCTCATGTATTATGTTTCGGTTGGGGAGGTGTGGTTGCCGGATACACATTATTGGAGGCGACCATCATAGTCCTCAATAGTAGGAACGTATCCGCGTCCATCCTTAAATAGAACTTCTGCTCTATTTAAGATTGGACGTGGTTGTCCATGGGCTGCAGGTACCACTTAACATTAGGTGGCCTGCATGCCCGTTTTTTACTCTTTCGTAATTAAAAAAATCCTTCAAGCAAGTGCAATAAATTAAAAATGCAGAGGTGCCAGAGAAATGAACCCGGAGTATGAGAAGCCGAAATCTAGCTTAGAAAAAAATGTAAGCTTTAAAAAAATAAATTTAATAAGTTTAATTAGTGCTTCATATTGTCTTAAGTACATCTTTATCATGATTGATAAATATTCGAAATTAACCTATTTACATACAATACAATTATACTGTACACTAAAACGAAGAGTATTCTACAAGTAGATACACTTCTAAAATACTTCACAACGATGAAAAACAGCGAAATAGTCTACCAAAGATTACAGTAATAAATTATATTACAGCGATAGTAGGTGTTGCAAGTTAAAATATACTTAAAAATTTACAATTAATTTTTTCAAACGGATTTATTCAATTTTAAGTTTAACGACCCGTCATTAAACTCTATAAATTTTCAAATATATCATAAATTTAAACCTCTAGTTTTTAATTAAATATTAGGCACGTGAGTAGCGATGCACGACATAGATATTTGAATTTTAAATTGAGCATTTAATTCAATAAACGTAGTATTATAACAATAAATAAAACTGCGGTGTCGTCATCTTTGTAACTGCTTTTATTGTAAGAAATGCTTATAAGTTTGTAATACACTTTTCTCCGTAGTGCCGATAGTGCAAATTTCAGTGCGTCAAGATACAGTTAGTGTTGTATGTCATGATATTGAACTCAAAAAAAATCTAGACCTCTAGATCAATCTACCACTAGCACCTGTCAATCATTTCTCCAGCCACCGCAGTTTAGCTGTGACATGGTTATGCAATTGATTCAAAATATAGACAATTAACAAGCTTTAATAATAAGTACCCATTACTTAGTAAAATGTATTTGCATAGAGATTCGATTACCCCACTCGATGTATAAAAACTCTTGTAAACAACTCCAAATAAGAGAATAAAGGTTGCCCTTCAAAGGGTCACCTTAAAAGTAGATGGCCCAAAAACATTCCCCGTGTTACCCCTCGGTCTTATTTGTGCCTATATTATTACTTTTCGCCATTAACACTTTTGTTCAGTTCATAATACATTACTCTATGGTTTTATACAGAATACATATCTATAACACCAAATTCTTCAATGGAAACTCGCGACAAGAATTGGTCGCGTTATACAAAGCTTCAACATGTTCTAAACTTATTTTCAATACAATTAGACGAGACCGTTAAGCCAAGGTGAAGGGCGTAAATCTCAGTCGTTGCCATGGAGAAGCCTCTTACCTATTCATTGTCATTCATCTGCGTATTTGATTAAATATCAAAATGCCATATACCTAGCGATTAAAAATAATCACAGTAAATACATTCATAAGGTGGGAGAACTGTAGTTCGACCGGGGAGATACCACCGCCGCCCTCATAATCCGCCGTAAAGCATTATTTGTGTTTCGGTTCTAGAGGTGCGATTGCCGGCTACACTTTGAAACGAGGCGACCATCTTAGTCCTCAGGAGTAGCAAGGCATCTATGTTTGAACTCAGATAGGATTTCAGTCATGTGATTGTACATGGATGTCTATGGGCTGCGACTACTTACCATCAGGTGGTTTACATGGTCGTTTGCTACTCTTCTCACATAAAAAAAGATATTGGTCCTTATGTAAGATACACAGTGACTTGTATTTGACTATTATAGTATCGTTAGTTATCCATACATGACTGAGATATTTTATTAAATTCAGTATTTTATTGTATTAGAAAAAACAGCGTCCATGCCATCTGATGTAAAATGTATATGGACATCTTCATCCAAACTTAAATGAACTTGAAGATCTGGACCAAAACAGAGCGATGTCATTTTCCCAGCCTACATATTACAGTACAATATTTGTAGCATTTTATTGTGTACTAGCTGTTGCTTACGACTTTCTTCACTTCACTAAACTTTTGGGTTTATACTCACACCTCTAACTTTAAAATTAAAATATATTTTTTAATTATAGACCGATTAAAAATGAAACGTAACCTAAATGTTAAGGAAAGCTTACTGTAATACATTAATGAAAACCGCACCAAAATCTCTAACATTAGTTTTTCTCATAAATATTATAGTTTCGTACAGTGATCAGTTGCAATTTAATTATTTGTAAATATATATATAGATAGATAAATAGATAGAAGGATACATTTAACCTAATTTCAGTCATGTTATTCCGTGTTAACAAATATGTTATGATTTGGATGAAGAACACGAGAGCAAAGGCGTCTCAGTAGAGCCCTTCGAACTAGTCCCTCGACATTATAAATTAAAAGGTAATTCGGGTGAATGAGATGAGAACAAAAAATGTCTTTGTGAAGGCGCGACGTATGAACGGGACGAAACTATTGCATTGTATTAACATAATGGTTTGTCTACATGCTTACACGATTGTGCTTTGGAGACGTGGAGGTTTTTTTCTGTTTGATCTTATTATTCATAGGTAAGCATTATTGTATCGCGGCCAGCTCTTGGTACGGTCTTCAAATTAGGGTTCTTTTATGTCTATGGATATTTAAAAATTAAAAATAAATTTGAAGCTAGTAATTATTACTTTAGTTATTAGACATCTTCCATTTAGAAGGTAGGTTCAAGTTTTTAATAACTTTGCAACCGAAGTTATGTTCGTATTAAAAAATGTTTGGTCATTTGGCATTCGTTCTCCGTATGACTACACGCTAAGTCTTCTTATTCTCAAAAAACCCGTACCCGGCGGCCGGATAGGAATGTTTTATAGTACTTTAAAAATCAAAAAATGCTTTCTACAAATTTGAAGTCCAGAATAACACGCGCAAAGCCGGTATGTCACCACAAGACTCTCACTGTTTATCCGTCTTTGCATTTACTATTGTTATTTATAAACTCAGTTTTATTGTCACTCAATGCAATTATTTAAAAAAAAATAAAAGAAATTTTAAAGTAACATGGAATTCACTATAATTAAATAACCTTAAATATATTGTTATGTGAGAAGAACGGCAAACGAGCATGCAAACCACCTGATGTTAAGTAGTCGCAGCCCATAGACATCGTTGCCGTTACCGTTTACGTGTAGCTGACAACCGCACCTCTCCAACCGAAATACAAGTAATGCTTTGCAGCGGATAATGAGGTATTACATACCTTGAACTAAGTTAAAATATAAAAACCTTAAAAATATATTAAAATGCCTATTTAATGTGATCATAGGACGGAACCCATCGAAGGCTCGGGCACTATTTACAATGTTTTTTTCACACCAGCGTCTTATGTGAGGAATGCGAAGTTTCGGAGATTACGTCGGCGGTTCAGTCAAGCTCAGTTGCCATGGTTACCCATTGTTGGGGACGATGAATGAATGCTTCAAGCCTCCGTGGTTTTTTATTTACAAACTAAATTGTACTAGATTTTGAACATTCCGCAAATGCATGTGATATTTTTAATTTTGTTGGTTCAATACTTACTAATTACCCACTTCCAGTCAATTCAATGTAATAAAATTTCATTAGTGCCTTTGATCAACATTTGTAGTAAATTATTGGTTACTAATCAATAGGGCGTTCAAAGCCGATATACCAATTTTAACTTGTATAATTGACATTCACAAAGTTTAGGTACATATATATATAGCTTATAATGAAATAAAATATTTGAATTTAAATTCAATTTGAATCCGATACCGAATAAAACAGGACGCTTTCTACTATGATTCCAATGTACACTAAGTACAACCACGTCCAATCTCAAGTAGAACAGAAGTTCTATTTAAGGATGGACGCGGATGCGTTCCTACTCTTGAGGGTTAAGATGGTCGCCTTCAATAGTGTATCCGGCAACCGCACCTCCCCAACCAACACAATAGATGAAGAAAATGTTGCTTTACGGCGGGTTATGAGAGTGGCGGTGGTGAGAACCGGGCGAGCTAAACTAACACCCAGGGTTAGAACTAAGTCTCCCTGGATGAGAATCGAACCAAAAATCCTACGTGTTAGTCAGGTATCGAGACCGCACCACAGCGCTATTCATTCGGCAAATTTGACAAGAAACCGGTGACTAATTTCCTAGTCAAAATAAATTTAAAAGTGACGATCTCGATTGAACAAATGCACAAAAAGATAAGACAACTAGGAAAAACCTATGGAGACAGACAAACAAAGCTATCAGCTATCGATAACATTTAACGGCATTTTTCCGAGTCTCCCACGGTAGTGACGGCATTCCTTCAAACAATGACAGAGTATTTATCATCGCTAAATTTTCTCTATCCACGCCCATTTCTATACTTCATGAATTTACATCAATACAGTTATATAAATAACGGATTAATAAAACTGCATAAATTTTCACTCTACGGGTATAAAGTTCTTTATTTCTTTATAGTCTAAAAGTACATAATTTACTTATATGTAAAGTTATTATACTATGCTCTCTAAAACTTCACTTCGAAGTATGTAAAGTATATACTATACTTTTCGTAGTTAGTTGACCGGGGAGGTTCACCGCCCTTCTGCTCTACCGCCTTCATAATCTGCCGTAAAGCATCTCTTGTGTATCGGCTTGAGAGGTGCAGTTGCCGACTACACTTAAAAGCGAGCG